>QRFJ01004855.1:117066-171529 GCA_006176705.1 Cocos nucifera
TTTTGCTGGTCAAAGAAAATTTTAAGTCCAATCAAATTAGAATTGATGCAACCTAATTTAGGATGGTGTTGCCTAGAAATGTAGCAACCCAAGAGGAGGGGTGAATTGGGTTGTTTAAGAAAAATTAAACTAAATTAAAGTTTAAGCAAGTATGTGCTTCTATTTAAGCTAAGTTGTGTATTTGAGATGTATATAATGCAAGCAACAGCAGAATCAAGATATAATTAGGGCTATGTAAGAATTTAATCAAGTTAAGCAAAAATTGAAAGTATTCAAGATAAGAGAGAAAAGGCACAACACAAACATAAAATAATTTATAGTGGTTCGGTGCACCGTCGCACCTACATCAACTCTCCAAGAGCCCTTTGGAAATTTCACTATAATCTCTTGACTATAGTGTGTTTGTTTTAACTCAAGATTACAAATAAATTTAGTTGATTTTCTAGGATCACCAACCATAATCTTACACCGATAGTTTTTTGGGCTCACAATCAATCTAGTTGGTTTTCTGGATCATCAACCATAATCTTACACCGATAGTTTTCTGGACTCACTATCAATCTAGTTGATTTTTCGAGCTCACTAACCAAAACCTACATAATGTCCAATTCTTGGCTTGGACGAGCCTTCACCCCAAGTTTCCTTTCTCCAAAGAAACTTATAAACAAATCAAAATACAAAGATAAGTAATTTCAGTATAAAACCAAAAACCATAAATAAACTCTTTTGATGTACCTAGAAGAGGTTGATTGATCAGCTCTTTTGAAGCTTGAACACTCTTCTTTGAAGCTTGAAAGGATACTAGAGATCAATACTTGGTTCCTCTCGTTTCTCTCTTCTTTTGATGTGCAATGAATTTCACTCAAATCTAAAATATTTTTTCTTTAAAATCCCTTAATCTTCCCTCCCAAATGTTTCTTTAGCCTTTTATACTTTTTGTGATAGCTTTAGGATCAGTTCAGCTGTTGAAAGCCTTGAAATAGCCATTGGAGTGGAGAAATAATCATTTGAAAAAGCTACAGAAAATTAGCCATTACGATCATTGGGTCGGCTCAGTCCTAACTGGGTCGGCTCAGTTTATAGCTGGGTCGGCTCAGTCCCCTATGTATTTGAAAAATTGGCTTTCTAACACGATCATGCTAGCACTCGATTGAACCTAACGTTCTTCTTTTACTATCATAAATAGTTGTCCTGACTGAGCCAAAGGAGTTTGTGCTCGATCAAAGGCCTACACTTGGTCTGGTTGGAGATTGTCCAGATCAGAGAAGGGTTGTCTTATTTTATAAGACAATACCTATCATTTTTGGTCACCTGCCATTTTTCATCCTTTGACTTTGGTCAAAAGTTGATCTTTGACTGGTCAAATATTGACCATTGATATTTTGACTTCTGCCCATGTGTCATGCACCTATTGGAGAGCTGGTGGGGGCTTGTCCCCCTACCAGAAGCTGGCAAGGAGGAGGGCGCATGCCAAGGGTGGTGTGCGCCCATGTTTGAGGCGCCCAAGAGTTCCTATTGGATAGGGACTCCATCTCCTTTTTGGATTTTGATTAGACTCTTCCTAAGAACCAACTTTGATTGGTCTTAGGAACCATCTAAGAATGAATTCATGGGACTCTATTTCCACCAATTAGATTTAGATCTGATTTTATAAAGGATTGTGATTGGTTGGGAAGAAGAGGAGTCGGATCACGCAAAGTCTATAAATAAGACCCTGCGCCCAACTCAAAACATATGTAAAAAATTCCCCACACCCCAAGACTGCCTCCCTCTTCCTCCTCCATGCCAAGTCCATCATCTCCCTCTCCTCTCCATGCCCAAAGTAGTTTGGGATCTCAGTTGGTGCAATCTAGGCGAGAGAAAGGCGACAGAAAGCTAGAAGACTGTACTGCTGCAAAGGACAACTGCTGATCTTCGAAAGCTATTTTGAAGATCCTTCAAATTAGATTTAGATCTAATTTTTGGAGACATGATAGAGAAGAAGATGATCTCCAGATCCAGTCCAAGTGGATAGCGGTAGAGGCCAGGCACTTGCGTGGCTAGATCCAGAACCTTTCACTGCTTACAGGATCATCAACGGATAATAGGATTATCCTACATCAAGATAAATTAAATATGATTTAATTTATCTATATTTTATTTTAATTATTAGAATAATAAAAATTAGATTTGAAATATGTCAGATCTGATTTAGATCAAAAAGAAAAGTTTTTGAAATATATCTCTTGATCCGATTAGATCTAAATGAACATGATCTGAAAAATCAGGATTTTCCTTCATGAGGTATGTCATTGGAGAATTACTATATACCAATATAAAAATTAAGTAAAAAATATTCAATGTTTCTAAATATTTTCTAAATTATTCCTACCTTTATCTCTAAATCATCTAAACTTTCATATGGATAAGTGTATTATCACTTTCATCCTTCATTTATTAAATTTTTTTTTACATTATCCATTTTTTGACGTGAATATTATTGCTTACTTAGGCAATAGGATCTAGTTATTTGATAAAAAATTAATATATATAATTTTTAATATTATACTACTATTTAGTGTCTTAATCCCTTAAGCCTTCTATTTGATCCATAGAGCGACTTTTAAGCCAATGACTCCCAAACTAGTTAGCTTTAGGGCACTAAGTATAAAATACCCCTCAACCTTACTAGCTCGAATCAGATAGGCTAGAGTTAAGACTAGCTTTACAACGAGCTTCTTTGGCCTTGCCATCTTTTGATGTGAAACTTAATACTTGCTTAGGCAAAAGGATCCAATTACATAGTGAGAAGTACTTAAAAACTATTTTATTTTATTTTTTTATGTATAAAAAGATATTTAGTTATCCTACATAAGTCCATAAAAAGTAGACTCTTCTTTAATGCTAGAAGAAAAAATTAGAAATGCTCAAAAAAAATATTTATGCTCTAGACATAATTCTTTATTGGATTTTCTTAATACTTAATCCCTCAATATCTCATAAATTCTCTGATATGTATATCAACTTTTTCTTAAAAATGCTTAGTTCAACTCGATTTTTAAGTGTAATCAGTTGTCTAAATGCTAAATACTAACTTCTTCGAGAACTTTAAAAATTTTAAAAAAATTTTATTACACCCTCCAACTTAATCAACATTGTCCTTAATGGAAAAGAAAAAATAAAGGATGTAATAAATAATAGAAAAGAATACACCTGACTCAATGTACTTTCGATCCAACATGGATTTTGAAAATTTGGGTCTTCCTCCAACTTATTTAACATATTCTAAAAGAAAGTAAACTAAAAAGATAAATTAGATACAAGAAAAATAAATATTGGATTATCTCTCAAGTTTACCGTCTTCAGCCAGACATAATATAGCTTATCTTTCCTATATCAAAAATTGGATTAACAAATTTCAATAGTCTTGGATTGCCAATCTTAGGAAGATAGCTTATTATCCCTTTATTGATATATTCATTGCTAATTATGGAAAGATAGGATCTGACCCCAATCTTAGACCCTTATTTGTCAAGAATTTCTCCTATTTGTTCTTTTGAAATGCTCATGTATTGAGCTTTTGGATTAGAAGTTAATTTTGATGTAATGGGTACTAGGAGGGTGTCTAAAGGTGGCTTTAGTTTTAGAGGTAAATTAATATGATCTTGCTTAAATAATTCCATTGGCTCTTTATTACATACCACTAGCTTTTTGTAAGAAGAATCAGCTTCTAGGGCTGAAGGGAACAAGACTTTAGGTTTATAAGTCTTAGGCCAATGATTTGTTCTCTTCTTTCCTTTATTAATCTCACTTAAATCAAAACTAGCATTAGTACCAGTTCCTAGCTCAGGTTCTTTTATATGGTTAGTTTTAGTACTAACCTCCTTTTCTAAATTTTTATTTTGGCTAGTATCAGTACTAGCCTCATTTACCTGGTCTTGATATGGATCCCTAAGAATCTTATCATTTTTAAGCTCAAAAATTGCTTTGACCATCTCAAATTGGAGATTCTTTAGTGGGACATTAGATTTATGACTTGGTCCAAGTGGTTGATAGACATTGAGTGGATTGTTTATAAGATTTGTTATCGATTGGGTTGGTAATTGACCTAATTCTCTCCTCATGGTAGACTCAACTAATTATCCTATTTGCGCTTCTAACCTGACGATGGATTGCTATTGAGTCAAAATTGATTATTATTGAATCAGAATTAATTATTATAGTTGATTAAATCTATCATCAGCTAGATGGATTTGTTGAGGAGGTAGGAGGTAGGTATGATGGCTGATTGTATTATAATGGCTGGGTGGATTGACTGTGAGGATTTGTGGTGCTCCCAAGCCTTGGAAGGCCATGGGAGGAGTTAGAGTGTTGGCTCCGAAGATTTTAGGGGCTTGGTTGGTGCTTCGTAGACCTAGAACATAAGGTGAAGTAAGAAACCAAAGTCGAAGAATTAAGACTATAGAAAAAGAATTTTCTATAGGTTAGCCGGCTCAGTCCAAAATTGGGTTGGCTAAATGTCAAAGCATAGAAAAAATAGAGAGCTGCACATTCGGAACTGCTGGCATGGCATAGGACTGAGCTGGCTCAATTTCAGACTGAGCTAATCCAGTGAAACTTAGCCGGCTCAGTGCTGAGGCTGAGCTATCTCAGTGCATGGGCAGAGTTACGCGAGGGTCTATTTTGGGCTAGGATATGGATTGATCCTAGGGGTCTTAAGGATTGGTTTGAGAGGTCTTAAGGTGGCTAATTTATGTATGGGTTGGGTCTAGATCCAAAGGATGAGAGCATGGGAGACATGGGTGTACATGGGCTCGGTGAGTGCTTTCATGTATTGGGTTAGCTAGGAAGTTTTTTGGTCGGGCCTAATAGCTATATATAAATACATAGGTTGTATTAGAATTTAAGAGTGTGGAACACAAACCTTTTCTCCCTCAACTCTCTTCTTCTCTTCTCTCTAGAGCTGCTACCCTAGGTTCTCGAAGAAGCCCTAGAAAAGGAGGCATCTCCCTCAAGCCTAAGGAGGGAGGCACCCCATCATAGATCCAGATGGAGGATCGGTGGTTTGCTTCCCATAGAGAATGTCACTGGTTTATTCAGTTCCATGCTAGAGATTAGGAGCTTCCGCAACATGATATCGATGCTTGTGATGTCAAGGATGATTGGCATTCGAGCGATATCATGGGTCTACAATATGGTATCAGAGCTAGGTGATGCCTGAAATATTGTGGACCATAATATTGTATCAGAGCCAAGTTTCAAAGCCTGATGGTGCATGAAAGAGAAGGAGAAGTCATACAAGATGAAATCAAAAATTTGCATAAGAATTTCATGGTATATCTCAAATCTTCCTTATTGTTGCTGTGGTTTGGCCAACCGGGAGTAGCAAGTTGAAGGTGGAGGTTGAGAGGATTAATGGGAAGAGATTTTTCCAGCATGGATGAACTTGGTGCATGATTTATTGATCGGTCTTGGCGGAAGGGTCGGGGTGTATGATGGTTATGTGATAGGCAGAAAGCGCTGGAGTGCTGCAGTAGCGCTTCCCTAGAGATGTAGGGCTAAGAAAGGCTCGGTGATGCAGCAGTCGAGAAAGGTATCTCAACAAAGAGCATCAGGATTCTTTAGGATGATGGGCAGTGTAGGGCTGTTGAAGAGAGATTTTTCAAGGGATAGTGGTCAAAGGAAGGCTGAAGAAGTGACTATACATCCTTCGGTGTTTGGAAGATGGGAAAGTAGTCAAAGATGTATTCAATGGTTCGATTAAAGAATGGATTTGCGAAGCCTTAGGAGTGATAGAGATGGATGATCCATGGAGGTCCAGTAGGTTAGGGCTGGACAACTGTAGAGTGGCATAAAGACGAGTCAGGGAGCGTTGGAGTGCTGCAGGAGCGCTATCCTGGAGGCACAGGGCTGAGAGAGCTCGGTGGTGCAGCAGTCGAGGAGTGTATCTCAGTAAAGAGTGTCAGTGGTATCTCAGAAAAATTGGATGCAGATCTCAGGGAGAGTCAAGAGGTCTCAGAGAGCGCCAGGAGGTCTTAGGCAGTCGGGAGAATTATGGATCAGGTTTCTTCTACAAAAGCACCAAGGAGAGTTGCGGTTCATGTGGAGGATGGTTCTCTGGGCGCAACTGAAGCGATGACTGATGTAGTGGTAGAAGAGAAGGACTAGGATAAAATTCTCTAGGGTTCGGTCGCTAGATTTAGAAGAGTTGGATGAGCTCTTGGATTTCAAAGGTAACCACGGGTTGCAGAGGTATTTGAGACAGCTTCGAAGTGGGCCATAGAGTGTGGATGGTTCAAAGGGGCAACGACGGTGTTCGAGATACAATAGCAGGCTCAGTAGTGCAATGTTGTGTGGTTGGCCTCGAGGGACTCAGTGATAGAGTCGGCTTCTGCGGCATCAGGTGGACTTTGGATATAGGTGGAGCTCCTTAGTGGTGGATTCATAATTGGAGAGAAAATTTGACATGAGTTCAGAGTGCCGGTGATGCATAGTTCTAGATGGAGCGGCTTGTACAGATAGACAGATATAGTTCTGAGGAGATCATATCAGATGGTACAGCATGTGCTAGTGCAAAAATGCTGTAGGTTCTCCAGAAAAGTTCAGAGAAAGTGATGCAGCTGCTAAGCAGAAGGGATCCAATAATTTCAAGGTTGTGCCAAGAAGCAAGCATAGATCTTCAATGGTGGAGGCGGTCATCCCAAAGGCCTCAAGGGTGCATAGCAGCTGAAGAAAATTGGCAAATGCGATGTTTGCATAGGGGTTGTCGAGTGTGCAGGGACAGCGGGATCATGTAGGAGATCATTGTCGAGGGATTTGCCAAGGCTTGGGGCACCAAGGTGGAGATTATGAGGATTTATAGTGCTCCCAAGTCTTGGGAGGCCATGGAAGGAGTCAGGGTGTTGGCTCCAAAGATTTCAGGAGCTTGGTTGGTGCTTCATAGACCTAGGACACAAGGTGAAGCAAGGAATCAAAGCTGGAGAATCAAGACTGCAGAAAAAGAATTTTCTGTGGATTAGCCGGCTCAGTCCAAAACTTAGTCGGCTAAGTCTCAGAGCATAAGAAAATAGAGAGCTGCACATTCGGAACTGCTAGCACGACATAGGACTAGGTCGGCTCAGTCTGGACTAGGTCGGCTCAGTTTTAGACTGAGCCAACCGAGTGAAACATAGCCAGCTCAGTGCTGAGACTGAGTTGACTCTGTGTGTGGGCAGAGTTATGCAAGGGTCTATTTTGGGCTAGGATCCGGGTTGATCCTAGAGATCTTAAGGTCTGGTTTAAGAGATCTTAAGGTGGCTAATTCATGTATGGATCGGGTCTAGATCTAGAGGATGAGAGCATGGGAGACATGGGTGTACATGGGCTCGGTGAGTGCTTTCATGTATTGGGTTAGCCGGGGAGTTTTTTGGTTGGGCCTAATGGCTATGTATAACTACATAGGTTGTATTAGGTTTAAGGGTGTGGAACATAGACCTTTTCTCCCTCAACTCTCTTCTTCTCTTCTCTCTAGAGTTGTCGCCCTAGGTTCTTGAAGAAGCCCTAGAAAAGGGGGCATCTCCCTCAAGCCTAAGGAGGGAGGTGCCCCATCACAGATTCAGATGGAGGATCAATGGTTTGCTGCCCATAGAGAACCTCACTGGTTCCTTCAGATCCGTGCTAGAGATCAAGAGCTTCCGCAACATGATATCGATGTTTGTGATGTCAAGGATGATTGGCGTTCGAGCGATATCATGCATCTATAATATGGTATCAAAGCTAGGTGATGCCTGAAACATTGTGGACCGCAACACTGACTAGGCTGACCATTATTATAAGCATAATTCTAAAATTGGGGCTTATTTTGAAAGTTTTGCATAGGTAGAATTTGGGTTTGAGCCTGAATCTATTGAGTAATCCAAGAAAAATTATAGTGGTTCCTCTAACTAGGGTTATATAAATTCAAAAATGGATCATTAACTGGCTTGGAGTAGCCTTGTATAGCTTGAACTTATTCTTGGATGAAAGATGAAAAGTATGCAGCCATAGGACATTTACTCACATGATGATTAGAGGATGATGTGAATTGTGCAGGAGATTATTGACCTAGGATTGGAAATTGATCTATTTTCTAGGCAAGAAGGTTGACTTTATCTAGCTTTTGTACTATTAGGTTCAAGTCAGCCTTAAAAATTCAGTCTGGATGTTTAAATTCATGAATCCCTACCCACTTTTGGTAGAAAGATAACGAAGCATGGTTAATTAAGTTTTCACTCAAGGTTTCAGATAAGGCATAGGCTTCATCCCCACTCTTGTTCATGAATGCACCTCCATAGGATGCATCTACCTATTGTTTATAATGATCTCCTAAACTCTCATTAAAGGCTTGAATAATTTGCCACTTAGATAGACTATGGTGTGGGCATTTTCTAAGAAGTTCCTTAAGTCACTCCCATGACTCATGAATTTATTCACCTAGAAGTTGAGCAAATCCAGGCTCATCTCATGGTGATAGTTCGACTTATGGAATAAAATTTCTTAAAAAGTTTATGTTGTAATTTCACCTATGTTTTGATTGATCTCCTTATTATGCCAAGCTAGTACTTGGCTTTATCTTTTAATGAAAAGGAGAAAAAGATTAGTTTATGGGCATCATCAGTCAAATTTTAAATTTTCACCATAGAGTAAATTTCTAACAATTCATTTAGATACTTATAAGAATCTTCATTAATATTTTCATAGAAAGATGGGAGCATCTAGATTATGGTTGACTTGATCTCATAGTGGATTGCAGAAATATCAAGTAAATTGATACAAGTCGATGGATTATAGGTAGAAGAAAAAAAATATTTTTTCATTTGCCTAGTTGGGTTCTCAAGATTTCTAACCATTTAGTTATGAAATTTAATATAGATCAGCTATTCAGTTTCGAAATTTGGTTCAACTAGATCAGAAAAAATGGTCTCCTACCATGCACGTACTAGTATAATCCTAACATGTGGTTTAAAAATTTTTTATTATCATTTTATTATTTTTTATAATTATTTTGTTATTTTATTTATTTTTTAAATTTAATTTAGCTTATTTTATTTTATTTTATTTTATTTTATTTGGAGAAGAAAATGAGAAGAAAGAGAGATAAGTTCTAAAGAAGAGATCCTAAAGAGTCCTAGAGCTAAGAAAAGAGAGAGGAATTAATTTTAATTAGGTTTTAATATTTAGTTAGCAATCAAGTTAGGCAATCAATCCTGATTAGGGATTGTCCTGGATCTAGATAGCTTCTAACTATCAAGATCATCTTTAAGCCCTCCAAGTGTAAGATCAACCATTCAACTGGTCAAGTAAATATAAGGTTGATGGGAGTTCTCCAATTGCTTTCCTTAAACTCCAATTATCTTGGCAAAATAAGCTAATAAAATTAATTAAGTAACCATCTTCCTTCAGGATGTAGTCCCTGAACCATTTGCTTTAGACACCAATCAAATTGTCTAACCCTAATCTAATCCAACTCTTAGGATTTGTTGTCCTAATAAGCTTGAGTTTCTAGGATTGATGTCTAATTAATTTTAAAATTAAAGACTTAGGTCAATGCAAGATGCTAGTTGGTTATTTGTGGGCTAAGAAAGGATGATCAAATCTCCACCTTGTCTTGTTTAATTGGATGTTGCCCTTAAATTGATTTAAAGATGAATATGCATAATCACTTTCAAACAAGAGGTTTTATGCAGCTAAATTAGATGCATGAAACTAGTTGAACTTGAGAAGCTCACCTTGTCTTCAGTGATCATCAAACAAAATAAAAATAAAAATAAAAATAAAACTAATATGATAGATGCTCTAAGCAATTAAGGTTTCCACTCTTATCATGAAGATTTTAATTAGATTTAAGTGGGTATCTTTTTAGATTAATTTAAAAATAAAATAAGTAATAATAAAAAAAGAGATTTAGGGTTAGGATTGATCTCAACAAACATGATTGGAAGCTTTCTTCCTTGCCCTAGTTTTCTTTTATTCTTTTTCTTCTTTCTTTACAAAATAAATAAGAAAAGTTAGAAGATAATATTTATAAAAAAATAAATTTAAAATTTATTTAATTTTTTTTATAAAAAAATTAAAGAAATCAAAAATTTTAATAGTCATGCCATTCTTTGGCAACGATGCCAAAAACTTGATAAGATAAGATGTTGTCGTTAAGATACTGTATTTATCAATTTAATTTTAACTTCTTAAAATAATTAAAAATACATAGAAAGTACCGAGTTGGGTTGAATCCATAGGATAGGCAGTGTGATATATCTTAAAATTAACCACAAGCACATGGTGTGCAAAGTAGCACGTCTAAAGAGTATAGGTCGATTGCATAAGAAATTAAGTATTTGAATTATATTCAAATACTTTCTCAAGCGAGCTTTAACAAAAATAAGAAAAGATTATTTGTTATTTACTACTAAATAGTAAATTTATTGCAAAGAATAAAAAATTAATGATCTAGGGCTTTTGAATCCACTAGACCAATGACTTAGAGAGCCTTTCTAAGATTTCTCTTATCATGTCTCTTGATTAAGGTATAATGCATGGAGAAGCATTTACCCTAATTAAGAAACTCTTCTTTCAACTACCACTCTTGTGTTACCCAAGTATGGACTATGAAGGGGCTCTGATCCAATAATAATCCATCAAAATTTTTTACAAGAAAAAGGAGAAAAAGATTTAAAAAGATTGTAGGCCTTCTACCTATTACTCTTCTTGCACTAAATCAAGCATGAACTATAAAGGGATTGGAACCCAATGATAGTTCATCAAGTCTCTTGGCAAGAAGCTTGAAGAAAGAAGAACTCTAAACAATAAAAGTTAAGGAAAAATCCAAAGAAAGAGATTCTAATCATGGTTTAGCTTCATCGCATACCCTAGAGGATTGCTTAGCTAGATATGATTTGAAGAAAAGCTATAAACTTGATTAAATACATAAAAAAAAATCTTATACTAATTGCCAAAATTTAAAGTTGCTGAAAAGAAATGTAGAAATTAAATAAGTTAAAAAAAAGGAAATTAAACCATCTTATGAGCTAAAATTAAATTATAAAAATTAAATTACACAAGCAATGATTAAAAAAATAAAATAAAATTTTATTGCTGAAATAAAAAAAAAGTTGCTTGATACAAATAAGAACTAACTCCTAATCCATTAATAGGGCTTAGAGTTGAAATAAGAAAATAAAAAAAAATATAAATCCTTCTTTGGCACATCTTTTTATAGCTAACTCTCCTTCTCATATGTTGGAAGGATGGAAGAAAGTAAAAAAAAGATGGATAAAAATTTTATAGGTAGGTATTCCCATCTATCACATGGGCCCCTACAAGAGTTATGGTGTAGAGAGCGACATGTGGGAGTATAGGCATTAGGCTTTATTTATAGATATTAGGAGGGAAGAGATTTTTATGATTTTTAGATGTGGGACTGAAAAAAAATGCATTCTAAAAGAATGGATGGAGGAGATTAAATGATAAGAAGACTTAGATGAATGGGATGAGAGGATGGAAGATAAGGTAAGAGGGAGAGTTGCCATTCAAACCAAATTGAAGAGTTTTCAAAATAAATATTTTTTTTAAAAAAAAAATCTTGGTTGCGACGTTCCTTGCTTGATCTACTCAGCATCCACATGAAGACCCGCATTCAACACCCCTAGTCATGTGCCCATGAACCGCGCACAAAGCCATGCAAACTAGCATAAGCTCACGGAAGTGAGATTGTTCCCTTCATAGTTAATGCTTCCATTAAATGATCTTAAATATCCTTCTTTTTCTTTATAGAAAATTATAAAAAGCATAGCCTTTTGAATTATTTTCACATATAATTTCTTTTTTTCATGTGCTTGCACTCATGTATCTTCACATGTTGTGCTCGTGATGAGCTTGAATTTGGACTCGAACTTCATGTGCATGTGTTGAAAGGCCATTTTTAGTTGATTTGCAATTAAGTCTTTATAATTAATTATTCTTAAAATAAATGATAAAAAGTATCAAATATAAAATAAAAAAAATTAAATAGCATAAATTTTAATACTTTTTATATTATAATTAATATATTCATCACATCCCCCAACTTGAACTTTACTCATCGTCGAATAAATGAATTATTGATATACAATACTGACTTTTTTTAACATGAGTATTCATTTAATAATTTTAGAAGTAAATGATATCCATCTAAAAAATTATCGAAGCATGTCATTAGAATATTAAGACTATTTGATAGAATGGTTGAGTAAAGAACATCAAATTATTCAAAGCTTTTTCTTAACCCACTTCTATCTTTATCCTTGGATTATCTAACTTTAAAATGAGCTAGTGGTTTTGTATTCGCACATCCATTCCTTCATCATTTTTTTATTTTATAAAATATAGTCCATACAATGCCTTAACTACTTAAGCTTTCTATTTAACGTTTATAGCAAGTATTAGGCCAATAACTCCCGAACCAGTTGGCTATAGGGCATTAGGTGTAAAATATCCTTCAAGCTTACTGACTCGAGTCAAATAGGCTATGGATTGAGACTTGGCTGTATGAGTTTTTCTTTTTTTTTATATTGCTCATTTTTTTACACAAATATCATTAATTACTTAGGCAACGAGACCTGGTTACTCGATGGAAAACCAATATTTTTTTTTTTAAAGAAACTATATGCATCAACATATCTCACTTATATCTATAAAAGGTTGACTCTCTTTAGATATTAATAGAAAATGCTAAAAATACTCAAAATTAATTTTTATTCTAGACGCAATCTTGTATTAAATTTTATCAATATGCAATCCCTCAATACTCTATAACTCATCAAAAGTGTACATCAAATGCTACTAAAATATCTAATGTTACTCAAGTCTGAAGCATAGTCAGATATAAATATCAATAAATTTATAAGGGCAAAGATTCAAAGTAAAGTTAAAAGTTTATCCCTCACTCCCCAACTTATTCTATATTTGAAGGAATAAAACTAGTTTTCCTACCACAGGATCAATCTGATCGGATTAGATTTATAGCAAAATTTTTAAAATTTTTTATGATCCTAATCAGATCTAAGAGTTCTCAGATCTGATTAGATAGATCTAAAAATAAAAATAAAATAGAATAAATATAGTGATAACGTTTGTCACCTGATTGGATGAACTCTTCACCCATAGTGATGATCTGATATTGATCCGAGGTTCTGATCTGAGTCACACACATGTTTGGCCTCTACTAGTATCCACTCAAGTTGGATCTAGAAGTCTCCTCCTTTTAGATCTGATCTCAAAAAATCAGATCTGCAATCAAATGGGGATGCCTTTGAACCAATCTTCAATAGTAGCACTTTCATCTCTCGATCTGGGAACTAGTCGTGTAGCTTTGCAGGATCATAGACTCAACTTTTGATCTTTGATTTTTCTAAACCTTTTTTGATGTGAAAGAGGGAGAGGAGCAAAGGAGGGAGGTGCAAAGATGGACAAAGGGGAAGAGCTTTGCCATATAGAAACTATGATTCCAAATAGCTTGCACAAGGCCCAATTTATAGATCTAGGTGCCACCCTGGAGTCCTGGAGCTTTAAGCAACTGAATTGCTTAAAGTAGAAGGACTCTCAATCTGATCTCCACACCCCACATCATTTTTCTTCTGATTTTGTTGCACAAAATACTAAGAAAATGGTGTGGAGATGGGAGGATAAAGATGGTTTGGTGTAAGCCACTTATCTCTAGGTATTTGAATCAAATTCAAAAGTTTGACATATTCAAATCTTATTCGAATGGAACTCCCTACCTTATCTATATGGGGCATACGAGCAAGAGGGGACATGCACCCATTTCCTCCTTATGAGATACCTAGGTGTGAGTACCCTTAGAAAATCTCCAAGGGGTGCATGCCTCTTGCCTTTTAATTCCTGGCTATAGGTCAAACTTTGACCCTTGTCTTATTCCCATCTTATGGGATTTAATGAAGAAACCAGATTTAGGATTTCAGAGCTAGATCTTAAAATTTTTTCAGATCTAGATAGTAGAAGATAGGAATTAATAAAAATTAATTCATAAAATATAAAAAAAATTTAGATTCAAGATCCTATTACATGATTATAGCATGTGGTAAACTAGAAATTAAAAATTATTAGAAAAATAAAAGACATGTTGATCACATCAATATGGATCTACACTAGATCTATTGTAAGTATGTAATAAAGGATCATATCTATATTACCTATGTAAGTTAGACATTCTAACTTGCTAATCCAAGCTTGAGAATGTAGCTTTGAGCAGCACATATATCCGACCTCTAAGAGATATCCACACGAGCCCACGAATCTCGATCAGAAGTTTGATGCTCGAAAATCGGCACAATATGCTAGTACCATGCAGATCCTTCTTTGACGGTTGATTTGGTGCTTTCTTCTTCAGGATTTGGACTCTCCAAAATATCTAAAGGAATAGGAGAGATTCTAAATCTCGGACAACTCTCAAACAAATCTCAAAGTTGGAGGAAAAGAAAAGTTCAAAAGAACCCTAGAAGAAGACCCTCTTCTTCTTCTCTGTTCTCTCACATAGACACCCAGATTGGTATCTATGAAATCCCCATGCCCCAAAGGTTTCTTTCTCTAATTTTTATATGCCCAAGATCCCTCTCAATGATCTAGAAAATATAAAAAAATCAGACCAAAAATAGTTAAATAGAGAGTTAGGATGGACTCCTTGTCTAGGTCAAATACCTAGCAAGGAATGTCCAAAAAGGGCAAGACTTAGGCCGCCCAACTCTTGGGCGCCCCCTACTCTTTTCTAGCCATGGACCACCTACATTTGTTGCACAAAAATCCCATAAAAGCCATGAAAAATATCAAGAAAATATCTAGATAGTGGGTGGCACAAAGGAAAGGAGTTTTGGTAGCAACAAACTCCATCAAATAAAGTCTGAATTCAAACCTTCTAACCATATTTGACTCGGTCTACAACTAAATGCCAACTAAGAAATAAGTGAGAGCTATGGGGGTGCATGAAGGCTTGGGGAGAGGCTTTTCCTTGCAAAAAACCAAGAAGGGGCGGGGGGCATGGGGAAGGCGAGGCATATAGGTGGTGCAAGGATATGAATCCTAGTCTCACTAGGATTCCATATTTGACTTGGTCAAATATGGTTTCTCAAACCATATTAAACCAGAAATAAATGAACCCAACTAAAATAGGTCTTAACCCAATTAACAACCTAATAAAATCAGATTAAATCAAATGTAAATTTGAAATAATTTTCTATTCAAATTAGAAATTGGGTTGACCCAAGTCCTAATTAAACTAGGAGTAGTTCTTCTTTGCAATTAGTTTATTCAATAAATCAATTGAACTTGATCCAATCAAGTCCAAACCAAATCTAATTAAATCATATTTAATTAGACGTAATCTCAGCTCTCTAACTTAATCAAATTAAGCTAATTAGCAATCCAATTGCAAATCGATCCTCCTACAACACTTGCACTAGGTTAAACATCAATTGTATTAATCATTTAATCCTAGAATGATTCTTAATCATTGATCAACCATTTGATCAGATTGTGAACTCTGATGTAAGTGACCCCATAGGTCAAACCTAAGCCGATAGTATAAAAATAAATTTTTGTACCAATCGAAGTGACCATCTAGCAATAATATCCGACGGCCGGATAGGTCGAATGTGTAGAACAGCATCCTTAGAACCCATATGGATATGGTTTTCATATAATTCATCTCCTTGATCAAAATACTTATAGGACATCTTAGAGTTCAATTATCAACTCTAATCAGGCTATCCACATGGTATTTCAAAATACCAAATCCATCTCACAGATTACCCTGGCCAAGGTTTTGCTATGTTGAAATACAGTCATACATTCTTCTCCGACTCTTGGAGTGGTTAATCTCATCTTGATCACACACCGACTTCACAAGTACTTGACTATGCTCAGAAATCTTTCGTTACTAAATTAAAAATTTAATTAGTTCGGTACCAAAGCATAGTGAGTTGTTTGCAAGTCACTAAGGTGATCTCAAATCTAAGATAAACTTATACCTATATCCCATTAGAGATATTCTCGATAGCAGAATGTTCTGAAGTTGGTCATGTTCAATGGTGATGTACTCTTACATCTCATCTGTATGCTATACCAGTGTCTCCACACTTCTTGGTTAAGAGGATAACCAACCTATATGGCACATAGCGACCTATGCTCGATAGATGCTGTTGTCCTTATTAATAGCCTATCATTTGGTCATAAATAGTTTTAAGGACTAATCGATAAATCTTCTCTTTATATGCTAAAAGAATTATTTTATTCATCAATAAATCAATTACAAATACAATATGGCTCAACCATCAATAGACTGACAATTAGCTTTGGAATACATTTTTCAACAACTCCCACTTGTCTTAAAGCCACTAGGTAAAATATCTAATACCCATCTTTGACTTGTGGTTGTTGAACTCCTTTATCGCCAGGGCTTTAGTGAAGAGGTCAGTCAGGTTCTTCTTTTTATTGATCTTTTGAAGGTCGATGTCACCTCGATCCATGATCTCTCAGACTTGATTGAAGCGGCATAATATATGCTTCGTTTGCTAGTGTGCCTTGGGTTCCTTCGCTTGAGCAATGGCATCAGTGCTATCATAGTAGAGCAAGACTGAAATAATAAGGAAGGATGCTACTCCAAACTTGGTGATGAATTTTCTCAGCCACATAGCTTTCTTCATGGCATCTGATACTACAATATACTCTGCTTCATAAATAGAGTCTATTACAATATGTTACTTATAAAGGAACCAGATCTAGGATTTTAGGGCTAGATCTTGAATCTTTTTCAGATCTAGGCAGCAAAAGATCGAAATTAATCAAAATAAATTCATAAAATATAAAAAATTTCTAGATCTAAGATTTTATTACATGATTATAGCATGTAATAAATAAAAAATTAAAAATCATTAGAAAAATAAAAGATATGTTGATCACATCAACATGGATCTACACTAGATCTATTGCAAGTATGTAACATAAGATCAAATCCATATTACCTATGCAAGTTAGATATTCTAACTTACTGATCTAGACTTGAGGATGTAGCTCTAAGCTGCACATGCATCAAACCCCTAAGAGATATCCACACGAGTCCACGAATCTCGATCAAAAGTTTAATCTTCGAAAATTAGCACAGTATGCTAGTACTTTACTGATCCTGCTTCGATGGTCTATCCAATGCTTTCTTCTTCAAGATTTGGACTCTCTAAAGATTTGAAGAAAGAGGAGAGACTTTAGATCAGAGACACTCTCAAAAATAAATCTCAGAGATGGAGGAAAAGGGATGAATAGAAGAAACCCGAGAAGACGACCCTCTTCATCTTCTTTCTTCTCTCACCCAGACACCTAGATTGTTGTCTATAAAAATCTAACATGCAAGAAGCTTTACCCTTTGATTTTCATGTCCCCAAAATCTCTCTCAATGGTCTAGAATCCATGAAAAGATCCATCCAAAATTCATTTTAAATAATGAGATATGGAGGAATCTTGTCTAGGTCAAATACTTAGATAAGGCAGGTCCAATTAAGGCAATAAGTTGGGGCGCACAACACTTGGACGCCACCTCCTTTCTTCCAGCCATGGACCACCACAAATTAGTGCATAAAATCCTTTTTTTCCACCATAAAAAATAGGAGAGAAAATAAGAAGAAGGTGAGGCAAGATAAGGGAGGAGTTTTGGTTTCTCAAAACTCTATCCCATAGAATTTGAAACCAAAACAAAATGCCTCCTTTAACTTGGTCCAAAACAAATAGCCAAATAAGAAAGAGAGAAGGAGAGAGGGCATGTGAGAACACTACGAAGAGGAGAATTCAACTCACAAAATTAAGGAGAAGAAGACATGGGGGCATTGGGGCTAAGGTGGCACAAGGAGGAAAGTCTTAGTCACACTAGGACTTCCAATTTGACTTGGTCAAACAAGATCATTTAACCAAATTAAATGAAAAATAAATCAACCTAATTAAAATAGATCTTAACATAATTAAAAATCTAAATAAATTAGATTTAATTAGATTTAATTTTAATTTAATTTTTTAATCAAATTAGAAATTGGGTTGATCTAAGTCCTAATTGAACTAGGACTAGTTCTTCTTTGTAATTGGCTTATCCAATAAATCAATTGAACTTGATCCAATCAAGCCCAAATTAAATCTAATTAAATTATATTTAATTAAACTTAATCTCAGCCCTCTAACTTAATCAAATTAAGTTAATTAGCAATCTAATTACTAATCGATCCTCCTACAATACTTGCACTAGGTTAAACATCAATCATATTAATCATTTAACCCTAAACAATTTTCAATCGTTGATTAACCATCCGATATGATCATGAACTTTAATGTGTGTGATCCCAAAAGTTTCAACCTAAGTTGGTAGCATAGAAATAAATTTTTATACCAATTGAAGTGACCATTCAGTAATCATACCCGATGGTCAGATAGGTTGAATATGTAGAACAACATCCTTAGAACCCATATGGATATAGTTTTCATGTAATTTATCTCCTAGATCAAAATGCTCATAGGATACCTCAGAGTTCAACTATCAACTTTGATCAGGCTATCCACATTATATTTCAATATACCAAATCCATCTCATGGATTATCTTGACCAAGATTTTGCTATATTGAAATACAGTGATACATTCTTCTCCAACTCTTGGAATGGTCAATCCCATCCTGATCACTCACCGACTTTGCAAATACTTGACTGTGCCTAGAAACCTTCTATTATTGAATTAAAAATTTAGTTAGTCTGGTATCAAAGTACAGTGAGTTTCTTACAAGCCACTGAGCTGATCTTAGGTCTAAGGGATACTTATACGTATAACCCATCAAAGACATTCTCAAGATTATAATACTCTAGAGTTGGTCACGTTCAATGATGATGTATCCTTACATTTCATTTGTATGCCATACCAGTGTCTCTATATTCTTTGGTTAAGAGGACAACCAACCTATATGGCACACAACAATCTATCCTCGATAGATGCTGTCATCCTTATTAATAGCCTATCATTTGATCGTGAATAGTTTTAAGGACTAATCGATAAATCCTCTCTTTATCGAATCTAAATAGTCTTAAAGACTTCATCATAATAATTGAGTTCGTTAGAAGTTGAAAACTTTATGATGAAAATATCAAAAAAATTATTTTATTTAATAATAAATTAATTATAATTAATATAGCTCAATTGTCAACAGATTGACGATTGGCTTTGGAACATATTTTCCAACAACTACTAGTCCTAAAGCTACTCGGCATGGTATCTAATATCCATCTTTGACTTGTGGTTGTCAAACTCCTTTATCGCTAGGGCTTTAGTGAAAGAATCTACCAGGTTCTTCTTTTCATCGATCTTCTAAAGATTGACATCACCTCGATCCATGATCTTCTGGACCAGGTGGAAGTGGCGTAGAATGTGCTTCATTTGCTGGTGTGCCTTTGGTTCCTTCACCTGAGCTATGGCACCAGTGCTGCTGTAGTAGAACAAGATCGGGCCATCAAGGAAGGGTGCTACTCCAAGCTCGGTGATGAATTTTTTCAGCCACACAGCTTTCTTTGCAGTGTCTAATGCTGCGATATACTCCGCCTCAGTAACGGAGTCTGCCATAGTATGCTGCTTGAAACTCTTCCAGTAGATGGTTCCATTATTTAGAGTAAAGATATAATCCGACATACTTCTACTATCATCATGGTCAGATTGAAAGCTAGAGTTTGTAAATCCCACAAGTTTCAGATTTGACTCGTCATAGACCAACCATTGGTCCTTAGTTTTTCTCAAATATTTAAGGATGGCTATAACCACTTTTCAGTGATTTTCTTTTGGAATAGATTGGTGTCTACTCTAGTGAGTATGCCACATCTGATCTCATACATATCATGGCGTATATGATAGATCTCACTGTCAAAATATATGGGACTCTACTCATACGCTCTTCCTCTTCAGGAGTTGTCGGATAATCATTCTTTGAGAGAAATTTTTCATGGCCCATCGAGAGATAGTCCTTTTTGGAATTCTCCATGTTGAACCTCTTTAGCACAGTATCTATGTACGTGGACTAGGATAACCCAAGCATCCTCTTAGATCTATCCCTATAGATCTTCATCCCAAAGATGTAGGATGCTTCACCTAAGTCCTTCATGGAAAACTACGATGACAACCAAACTTTTATTCCGTACAGCATGGGGATGTCATTTCTGATTAAGAGAATGTCATCCACATACAAGATAAAGAATACCACTGTTGGACCATTTGCTCATTTATAAATGCAGGCCTCTTCTCGATTCTTAACAAAGTCATATATTTTGATCACCTTATTAGAATGCATATTTCAACTCTGAAATGCCCACTTTAGTTCATAAATGGATCTTTGAAGCTTGCACACCTTGGACTCATCTGTAGATGTGAATCCCTTAAGTTATACCATATACACCTCTTTGGTAAGCTCTCCATTTAGAAAAGCTATCTTCACATCCATCTATTAGATCTCATAATCTAGATGGGCAGCTATCACAAGCATTATCTGAATGGATTTGAGCATTGCCACCAGAAAGAACATCTCGTCATAGTCAATACCATAACATCGATGATACCCCTTGGCAACCAGATGGGCTTTATAGGTCTCCACCTTTTCTTTTGCACCCCTCTTCCTTTTGAAGACCCACTTATACTTAGTGGGTTTAACTCCTTCGAATGGGTCAACCAATGTCCACACATCATTGACCTTCATGGACTCCATTTTGGACTTCATGCCCTTGAGCCTTTTCTTAGAATTAGGTCTCTGCATTGCATCCATATAGATAATTGGATCCTCATTGTTCTCATTGAGTTCAGTTGGATCGCCATCCCAGATAAGAAACCATAGTATTTATCCAACTGATGTGGTACTCTACTGATTCGCCTTAATGGTGCATGTACATTAAGCTCTCGATTTGATTTAATCAAATCCAACTCAGTTTTTGCTATAGGTGTCGTCTTTCTACCTATTGAACTTCATCAAGTTCAACCTTAGAGACAATAGTTTTTTCACCAAGAAACTTCTTTTCTAAAAGGATTGTCTTAAGGCTGATGAATACCTTTAGTTCATTAGTATGGTAGATAATATATCCTTTAGTCACTTTTGGGTACTCTATGAATGTACACTTGTCAAACCTAGATCCATGTTTATCTATAACTAACCATTTGACATAAGCCGGGCAACCCCAGACCCTAAGGTATGAAAGTGTTGGCTTATGTCCTGTCCATATCTCATATGGAGTCTTAACTATAGACTTGGAATCCTATTTAATAGATACCAAGCCGATTCAAGTGCATATCTCCAGAAGGATATCGACAAGCTAGCAAAATCCAACATGGATCAGATATTTTTAATAGAATCTGATTCCTTTTTTCAGACACACCATTATGCTGTGGTGTTCTTGGAGGAGTTCATTAGGAGAGATTCTCATTCTCTCCTAGATATGTGAAAAACTCACCAAAAGATATTCTCCTCCTCAATCAGATCGAAGAGTTTAAATACTCTTTCTAGTTTATTTTTCTACTTCATTTCAAAATCATTTGAACATTTCAAAGGAATTTAACTTATGTTTTATCCGATAGACATATCCATATCTAGATAGATCATCTATGAAAGTGATGAAGTAGAAATATCCACCTCTAGCACCTGTGCTTATTGGTCCACATACATCAGTATGTACGAGACTTAAGAGCTTAGTGGCTCTCTCACTTTTTTCAGTAAAAGATGATTTGGATATTTTACCAAGAAGACAAGATTCATAGGTTGGAAGTGATTCACAATCACTAACTTTGAAAATTTTCTCTTGAGTCAACCTATTTATCCTATTCTTGTTTATGTGACCTAGCCTACAGTACCAAAAGTAGACATCTGACACACTATCTAATCTAGGGTACTTGTCGATTGAATAGACTATGTGAACAGATTGTGATAACATATACACACCGTTGTTCAAATATCTAGAGAAAATAGTAATACCATTCATAATGATATTATGAAACTATTTCTTTATTGAAATTTCGTAATTATTTTTGACCAAAAGGCCTACAGAAATGATATTTAAAATGAAACTTGGACAGAAATGACAATCATCAAGAACAATAGTATGGGACTCAAATACAAGTTTCAAGATTTTTAATGCTAGAATTCGAACTGATCTTCCATCTCCAATGTACAGAAACATCTCACCTTGCTCGAATCTCCTATTGATCTGCAACCCCTGCAACATATTATAAATATGGTAAGGGCTATCGGTATCCATTATCTAGTCAATAAAATCATAAATAGAAAAATTGCAAGAAGTTATCATATAAATATCTTGCCCAGTAATAGCTTGCTTCTTTCTCTACCTGTTCGGATCCAGGGAGGCAATGTATTGAGGATAGTTCCTCTTCCAGTGCCTCTGCTTCTTGCAAAAGAAGCATTTAGCTTGGCTCTTATCAGGCTTGATCTTCCTAGTTTGCCCATGCATAGATGTCCCAGTTGAAACTTTCACCTTTTTGCCCTTCTTCTTCTTGTTCTTCTTCTCTTTCGTAAAGGATCAAGAACCAGAAGATGAACCTCACACTAAGTTCGCCGACTTCTTTTGAAGTGGGTGATTCTTCTCAAAGTTCTGAAGCAATCCTAGTAACCCATGGTAGTTTGCTTTAGGCTTTGGCATTCTATAATGAGTGAGGAATGGGAGATAGGACTTGAGCAGTGAGTTCAGTATTGCATCTTTTTCAAGTTGCTTACACAAGAAAAAGTCAAGCTTGCTCAATCACTCCATCAGCTCAATCATGTATAGTACATGATCAATGATAGAAGCTCCATCCCACATCCTGGCATTGAAGAAGGTAGAACTAGTCTTGTGCCTCTCAATGTCATCGGGTGTGCCAAAAAAATTCTCCAACACTTGAAGCATATCCTTTGGTTGAGCCATCTCAAATCTGCAACTGAACTCATCACTCATGGTAGCCAGCATAACATAGCGCACCGTAATTCAGTCACTGAGTCACTTCTGGTAAGTATCTCTAACTGTTCCACGTGCATTAAAAGCTGGCTCCTCAGGTGTAGGATCTGTTAACACATATAGGATCTATTCATGCTCCAAGACTATCTTCAACTTTCGATACTAGCTATCGAAGTTGGGTCCCACCAACTTATTATTATTCAATAATGATCGGAGCGATAGGAAAGTGGCCATATTTGTACCAAAAAAAATCAAAACTAAATTAGTAATTGATTCATTAAACCTAAGGATTTGGATTTTAATCAAAAGGTTCTTTCACTATTTTATTCAAATTGGTAGCCTCTACTTCCAATTTGAGGAATTATCCTAATTCTTTAGTGGGTACTAGAATCCATATAGACTGCACACAAGTCTAACTTTGGTTGCTCAACCCATATATATCTAAGGGTAGGTTCATAATCAATTATTTCTCTAAATAATTTCTAGTAATTATTTTTGTCCCAGTCCTTAATCAATAAGCTTTGGCCTCCGCTGAAAAGGTCCGATTAGGTCCAACCATTAACATAACCATACTTGGTCCATCAAACCAATGAATGATTAAGCCCAACTTTGGTTAGTCAATGTAACCACCATTTAGAAAGATGCGGTCAAGAAATAATATTATGAATGATAATTTCATCAGTCAATAAGCATCGAGCCTTTGGATTTTAAATGATTATCTAACTGATGGACCCATTATCACCTACTTAATGGGAGTCTATGATCTAGTTATCATCATAACTATTTTATTTTAAGGATCTAATAATTTTAGAGGATTTTAATTTTAAGGAAGAGAGATGATTTGATGAACCAGCTTATCATGATCCTCCCATTTGCTTCACCAAGTCAGCTTAAGGGAGACCATTAAAAGGTCGATCTAGGAGCACCTAAATCAGTCATACTAATTACCTAGCTGACATGGGTCAACTCGAATAGTTAAGTGATCCGATCAAAACATAATTTCATCAAGAGACCAAGTAAGTTCGATCCGTGGGAGGGTCTGCCAAAGCTTGCCTGAGATACCATAAAAAATGGCTAGGTAAGCAGGCTACCAATTAAAGACCACCGGTTTGGTTTACCTTAGACACCAACTAGTTTAATTAGTCTCGATTAGATCAACCTAATAGTTCATACTAGACCGCATAGCCAAGAATCAAGTCCATCTTGGATCTCGTTAAAGACATGGAGTTGACCAACTACAACTATTATAATTGATCCAGAAAATCTTTGACCTAATCTAAGATAACAATTGATTAGATTTAGTGAATTCTATAATTAAGTCCTTTTTTTAATCTAACCATAAGTCTAACCCAATTAATGGACCTAATCTCTACTAACCCATTTAACCCAATGTGTTATAATTTATGTCTTAGGATCTTTAATTCACAATCCTAGATCCTAATTAAACCACTTCTTAATTCTTAATTAAGTTTTGTGCTGAGGGTTGGGGTTCAGCTTTTCAAAAATAATTTTTATATTTATAAAATATTTTTATAACATGGTTCTACCAATCAAGTTGCATGTTTGATTCATAATCGATATACAAATAAGATAAGCGTGAAACTACTTTGGATCTAATCCAGATAGATTCATGTAATTGAAATGATTTCAATTCCAATCAGTCATAAATTATCTTAGATCAAATCTACCAAATTTATGATGATTAAAATTAGATTAAAATATTTTTAATTAGGTCATAAAATTTTTTAATCTAAAGTTTTATGATTAATGTTTTACATCATTACATACTAGGACAACCTCTCTACTATAAGGGATAACCGTTACAGCAGGACAACCTTATAATCAGTCTGTGCAATCTAAAATTTTTATTTTTAGATTTAATATTCTTTTAAATTAAATAAATTATAAATAAAATTAGATCATATCTAATAATTTTATGATAAGAAATAAATCTACATGAACTAGGACAACCTCTCCACTATAAGGGGTAAACCTTACAGCAGGACAACCTTATACCAGTTTGTGTGATCATAATTTTTAATTTTAAATTTAATAATTAGATTATAAATTAGATCTAATCTAAAAAATAATCTAAATATATAAAAATAATCATATAATAATGAACCTAGGCTCTGATACCAATTGAAGGAACCAAATCTAGGATTTCAGGACTAGATCTTGAAATTTTTTCAAGATCAAATAGCGGAAGACTAGAATAAATTAAAATTTATTCATAAAATTAAAGATGACTCTAGTTCTAAAATTTTATTATATAATTATGGCATGAGATTAAATCAAAAATTAAAAATATAAGAAAGAAGAAAAGGTGTTGATCACATCAACATAGATCTGCACTAGATCTATTGCAAGTATGTAACATAAGATCATATCCATATTGCCAGTATAAGTTAGACATTCTAACATATTGATCCAGGCTTAAGGATGTAGCTCTAAGCTACACACACATCCAACCTCTAAGAGATGTCCACATGAGTCCACGAATCCCGATCAGAAGTTCGATCTTTAAAAATTAGCACAATATGCTAGTATTATACTGATCCTTCTTCGATGGTCGATCCAATGCTCTCTTCTTCAAGACTTAGACTCTTCAAAGATCAAAAGGAAGAGGAGAGACTATAAATCTAAGACACTCTAAAAAATAAATCTTAAAGATGGAGGAAAAGGGATGAATAGAAGAAACCCTAGAAGAAGACCCTCTTCTTCTTCTTTCTTCTCTCACCAAGATACCTAGATTGGTGTCTATGAAAACCCAATTCCCAAGAAGCTTTTCTCTCTAATTTTCACAAGCCTAAAACCTCTCTTAATAGTATAGAATCCATAAAAACAATAAGCCCAAAATTTATTTCAAATAATGAGATATGGAGGAGTCTTGTCTAGGTCAAATACTTAGATAAGGCAAGTCCAATTAAGGCAGTAAGTTGGGGCACCCAATACTTGGACACCCCCTCATTTCTTCTAGCCATGGACCACCATAAATTGGCATAAAAAAATCCTTCTTTTCCACCATAGAAAATAGGAGAGAAAATAGGAAGAGGGTGCAACAAGATAAGGGAGGAGTTTTGGTTTCTCAAAACTCTATCCCATAGAATTTGAAACCAAAACAAAATGCCTCCTTTGACTTGGTCCAAAACAAATAGCCAAATAAGAAATAGAGAGGGAGAGAGGGCAAGTGAGAACATCAGGGAGAGGGGGATTCAATGCACAAAATTAAGAAGAAGAGGGGATGGGGGTGTTGGGGCTAAGGTGGCGCAAGGAGGAAAGTCCTAGTCACACTAGGACTTCCAATTTGACTCGGTCAAACAAGATCTTTTAACCAAATTAAATAAGAAATAAATCAACCCAATTAAATTAGATCTTAATCCAATTAAAAACCTAATTAAATTAAATTAAATTAAATTTAATTTTAATTTAATTTTTTAATAAAATTAGAAATTAGGTTGACCCAAGATCTAATTGAGCTAGGACTAGCTAGTTCTTCCTTGCAATTAGCTTATCCAATAAACTAATTGGATTTAATCCAATCAAGCCCAAACCAAATTTAATTAAATCATATTTAATTAAACTTAATCTTAGCCCTTTGGCTTAATCATATTAAGCTAATTAGCTAGATAATTGCTAATTGATCCTCTTGCAACACTTGCACTAGGTTAAACATCAATCGTATTGATTGTTTAATCCTAGAACGATTCTTAATCATTGATCAACCATTTAATTAGATCATGAAATCTAATGTGCATAATCCCATTAGTTAGAACTAAGCCAGTAGCACATGAATAAATTTCTATATCAATCAAAGTGACCATCTAGCAATGGTACCTAACGATCGGATAGGTTGAATGTATAGAACAACATCCTTAGAATCCATGTCGATATAGTTTTCATATAATTCATCCTCTTGACCAAAATTTTCATAGGATACCTCAGAGTTCAACTCTCAATTCTAATCAAGCTGTCAACATTGTATTTCAAAATACCAAATCAATCTCATGGATTATCCTGGCCAAGGTTTTGCTATATTAAAATATAGTGATACATTCTTCTTCAATTATTGGAGTGGTCAATCCCATCTTGATCACACACCAACTTTGTAAGTACTTGACTATGTCCAAAAATCTTTCATTACTGAATTAGAAATTTAGTTAGTCTAGTACCAAAGCATAGTGAGTTACTTGCAAGCCACTGAGGTGATCTCAGGTCTAAGGGATACTTATACCTACATTCCATCAGAGACATTCTCGATAGCAAAAAGCTCTAGAGTTGGTCACATTCAATGATGATGTATCCTTATGTTTCATCTATATGCCATACCAGTATCTCTACACTCTTTGGTTAAGAGAACAACCAACCTATATAGCACATAGCGATCTGTACTCGATAGATGCTGTCGTCCTTATTAACAGCCTATCATTTGATCGTGAACAGTTTTAAGGGCTAATCGATAAATCTTCTTTTTATCAAATCTAAATTATCTTAAGAACTTCATCACAATAATGAAGTTCATTAGAGGATGAAAATTTTATGATGAAAATACCAAAAGAATTATTTTATTCATTAATAAATTAATTATAATTACAATATAGCTCAACCATCAATAGGCTGATGATTGGCTTTGGGACACATTTTTTAATAGCTTGAAACTCTTCCAGTAGATGGCTCCACCATTTAGAGTGAATATGTAATCCGACATGCTTCTACTGTCTTCATGGTTAGATTGAAAGCTAGAGTCTGTAAACCTTACAAGTTTCAGATCTGACTCGACATAAACCAACTATTGGTCCTTAGTATTTTTGAAATACTTAAGGATGGTTTTAACTACTTTTTAGTGATTTTCTCCTGGATCAGATTGGTATCTACTTACTACTCCTAGTGAGTATGCCACATCTGGTCTCATACATATCATGGCGTACATGATAGATTCCACTTTCGAAGCATATGGGACTCTATTCATATGCTCTCTCTTAAGAAGTTGTTGAACCATTCTTCTTAGAGAGAGAAATTTCATGGCCTATTGGGATATAGCCTTTTTTGAAATTCTTCATGCCAAACCTCTTCAGCATAGTATTTATGTACGTGGACTAGGATAACCCAAGCATCCTCTTAGATCTATCCATATAGATCTTCATCTCTAGGATGTAGGATGCTTCACTCAAGTCCTTCATGAAAAACTGTGATGACAACCAAACTTTTATGCCTATAGTGCAGGGATGTCATTCCGGATTAAGAGAATATCATTCATGTAGAAGATAAGGAATACCACTGCTGGAACATTTATCCATTTATAAATTTAGGGCTCTTCTCCATTCTTAACGAAGCCATACATTTTGATCATCTTCTCAAAATGCATGTTCCAACTCCGAGATGCCTGCTTCAATCCATAAATGGATCTTTGAAGCTTGCACACCTTGGACTCATCTATGAATGTGAATCCTTTAGGTTGTATCATATACATCTTTTCAGTCAGCTCTTGATTTTTGAAAACTATCTTTACATCTATCTGTCAGATCTCATAATCTAGATAGGCAGCTATCGCAAGCATTACCCAAATAAATTTGAGCATTGCCATAGGGAGGAACATCTCCTCATAATTAATACCATAACATTGATGATGTTTCTTGACAACCAAATGAACTTTATAGGTCTCCACCTTTTCATCTGCGCCTCTCTTTCTTTTGAAGATCTACTTACACCCAATGGGTTTATCCCCTTCGGGTGGGTCAACTAATGTCCACACATCATTGACCTCTATGGACTTCATTTCGAATTTCATGGACTCTAGCCATTTTTCAAAATCAAGCCTCTACATTGCATCCATATATGTGATCGGATCCTCATCATTCTCTTTGAGTTCGATGGGATCACCATCCCAGATGAAGAAACCATAGTATCTATCCGACTGATGTTGTGCTCTACTAGATTGCCTTAATGGTGCAGGTACATTAGGCTTCGAATCTGATCTGATCTGATCAAATCCGACTCAGGTTCAACTACTAGTGTCGGTCTTTCTACTTGTTGAACTTTATCAAGTTCAACCTTAGAGGCAATATTTCCTTCACCAAGGAACTTTTTTCTAAAAAGATTGCCTTATGGCTGACGAACACCTTTTATTCTTCAGCATGGTAGAAATAGTAACCCTTACTTTCTTTGGGATATCCTATAAATACACACATATCAGATTGGAGTCCAAGCTTATTCATATGCAAATGTTTGACATAGGCCGAACAACCACAAACCCACGGTAAGAAAATGTAGGCCTACGCCCAATCCATATCTCATATGGAGTCTTTGCGATAGATTTACTTGGCACATTGTTCAATATATGACATGCAGTCTCAAGAGGATAACCCCAAAATAAAACAGGCAGACTAGCAAACCCATCATGGATTGAACCATGTCAACAAGATTCGATTTCTCCTTTTCGATACACCATTATGTTGTGGTGTCCTAAGAAGAATCCACTAAAAGAGAATCCTATTCTCTCCTAGATATGTCAAGAACTCACTAGATAGATATTCATCTCCTCGATCCAATTGAAGAGTTTTAATACTCTTTTTAGTTTATTTTTCTACTTCACTTCAAAATTTTTTGAACATTTCAAATGAATCCAACTTATGTTTCATCAGATAAGTGTATCCATACCTAGATAGATCATCTATGAAAGTAATGAAGTAGAAATATCCATCTCTTGCACCTGTGCTCATTGATCCACATATATTAGCATGTACTAGACCTAAAAGCTCAGTAGCTCTCTCACCATTTTTAGTAAAAGATGACTATGTCATTTTACCAAGAAGGCAAGATTCATACATGAAGGGAAATCCTGATTTTTTGGATCAGGTTCATTCAGATTTGATTAGATCGAGAGGCATATTTCAAAAATTTTCTCTCAGACCCAAATCAGATCTAAAACTTTTTTAGATCTAATATATAATTTGATAATTAAGAAAATAAAACTAAATTAATTCTAAATTAATTTTTACCTTGATCTTGGGTAATCCGATTATCCATTGATGATCCTGCGGAAGCTCTGAGGTTCTGGATCTAGCCATGCAAGCACCTAGCCTCTATCGGTATCCACTTAGGCTGGATCTAGAGATCTTCTCCTTCTTTTTCTTTTCTCCAAAAATCAGATCTGGATCTAATTTGGAGGATCTTCAAAATACCTTCTGAAGATCATCCGACGTCTCTGCAGTAGTGCTGCCTTCTTCCTTTTTCGTCAGCATTTCTTGCCTGACTCGCACTAATCAGAAGAACCCAACTTTCTTGGGCGTGGAGAGGAGGAAAAGGGCCAGATGGTGGCATGGAGAAGGAAGAGGGACAGCCTTGCAGCATGGGCTAAGATGAACTTATTAAAAAGTGGGCGTAGATGGGGTCTATTTATAGACTCTGCAGCACCATGCAGTGCTGCATCACCCCAGCCAATCATGTTGCTTCATTCAATCAGATCTAAATCTGATTGGTGGGATGAGAGACCCACGGATTCATCCTAGGGTGGTGCCTAAGACTGGTCAAAGTCTATAGGTGAGGGTCACCTAGTTTGAATCCAACAAGCAACCTAGAGTCTCATCCGTATGGGACTCCAGCATCCCTATCCATGGGCGCACACCATCCTAGGCATGTGCCCCCTTTCTTTCTAATTTTTAGAGAGGGGACAAGCCCCTATCTACTCTCCAATAACTACATGACACATGGGCAGATGTCCAGGGATCAAAGGTCAACATTTGACCAAGTCAAAGTACAAGAATTAGCAGGAGATGAAAAATGACAGGTGTTGTCTCAAATTTATCTTATAAATTAAGACAATCCTTTTTTGACTTGGACAAGCTCCAATCAGATCCGGTAAAGGTACCTAAGTGAGCACAAACTCATTTGGCTCAGTTGAGACAACTTTTATAATGGAAAAAGGAGAACATTAGGCTCAATCATGTGCTAGCATGATTTTCTTGATTCTAATTGAATCTCATTCAAATCAACTGAGCTGGGTTAGTCCAATTGGTGATATCTAGATCCAAACCCTTATTTATATGACCCAGTTAGGTTCAGTTCTGTATGATAATGGGACATGTCATGATCTCCATCATCGACATCATCGAAACTTCTTTCGATGAATCAGAACTTTTCTGATTCAGACAACTTAGAATGATCGATCATCTCAATCATTCTAGTTGCTCCCAAAATCCACCAGTGACACCTAGCAGCATATGGTGGAAACCCATCAAAACTGAAAATGAACCTCTTGGTGTAGCTACTCGTGTGATTAAGTTTTTCTATCTTGAGCCTCGATCAGATTAGGGTTAAGGTGAACTCATCAAACCCTAATTTCTATCATATGATTTAATCATTCGATTCAAGTCCGATGTGAAAACCTTAATAGAAACTCTTTCTATTATTTCACACTCTGCCATGGCCATGGGCTTATAGACTTGATTCTCATGATCATCATAGGGCTGCTCCTCATCCACCGAGGTAGATAGATTCTATCTTGGTGCAATCCAATTCCTATAATGAACATGCTATAGCCAACATGCACCTCAGGATTCTGAATGGCTAGGAGACTGAGTCATGGTGTAGTCAAACTATAACACCCTCAAGGTGAACTGCTGATGCACCTCAGGTCAAAGAACCAGACACACCACTGCAGCATCGAGTCAGTCATTGATGAGAAGGTAGACTTCCTTATGACTACTCGAGGTGGTCACGCTCAGTGCCCTCATTCTCTAACGAGTACCTGTACTCTCGCTCCGATGTCTCTACACTGTAGACTCAAGACTCATCTACTATAAGAGAAGCGATTGTACACTAACCTTCTGGATCAATCACCATCCTCATGATGATCCTATGGTCAGGAGCATTTTATGAGTTAATAAATGAAAATTCATGTCTTAAATTTTCAACTCTTGAAAATATGAATTATCATTACCATTAACTCAAAGGATGTATCACAGACACTAAATACACTTATGTGATAGAAAATAATCCATTTTATTATTTATAGTCAAAATTATAATTTTGCCCCTAGAAGTGTATTACAAGTGTCAGCCAATTCTAGCTACTAGGGCATACATATCTAACAAACTCCCACTTGAGCTAAAGTCAATCGGCTACAAATCTAAGTCCCATCTTCTCAAGGTGGGCTTCGATCTTCTACTGGTCCAACGACTTTGTAAGCGGATCCACCATATTGTCTGCGGAGTCGACTCTCTTGACCTCGACGTAATCCTTCTCGAGGTAATCGTGGATGAGGTGGTATCATCGCTCGATGTGCTTAGATTTTTGATGAGACCTCGGCTCCTTAGCAAGGGTTATGGCGCCATTATTGTCGTAGTACAAAGGAATGGCATCTGATGGCATCACTCTGATCTCCGTGGTAAACTTTTTATATCAGAATGCCTCCTTCGCAGCTTCTAACGCAACAATATATTCTACTTCCATGGTGGAATCTGCTATCACTATCTGTTTGGAACTCTTTCAACTGACAGCTCCACCATTGCACAAAAATAGACTTCCAGATGTCGACTTTCGATCATCTACATCGGACATAAAGTCCGAGTCTGTATATCCCTAGACTTGGAGTTCTCCATTACCAAAGACCAACATCATATCCTTAGTTCTTCTCAAGTACTTAAGGATACATTTCACAGAAGTCCAGTGTTCTTCACCTGGATTTGACTGATATCTGCTTGTGACACTCACAGCATGGGCTATATCAGGTCGTGTACATAGCATGGCATACATGAGGCTCCCTATTGCAGAAGCATAAGGGATCTTGCTCATGCATTCTATTTCCTCAGGTGTGCTGGGGCACATCTTCTTGGAAAGATGAATACCATGTCTGAAGGGTATTAATCCCCTCTTAGAGTTTTCCATACTAAACCTCTTTAGCACTTCCTCTATGTACATCTTCTGTGAAAGTCCTAGCATCCTATTCGGTCTATCCCTATAGACCTTAATTCCTAGAATAAAGGATGCTTCACCTAGGTCTTTCATGGAGAATTCTTTAGACAACCATATTTTGACTGTGGTCAACATGGGAACATCATTCTATATAAGGAGGATGTCATCCACATACAATACGAGGAAGACAATAGCGCTCCTACTAACCTTTTTGAAGATACATGGCTCCTCCTCATTCTTGATGAAACCAAACAATTTGATCACATCATTAAAATGAGTGTTCCAGCTCCGAGATGCTTGCTTAAGTCCATATATGGACCTTTGCAGCTTGCAAACCTTGTGATTATCATCACTGGATGTGAAACCTAGCGGCTGTTCCATATAGATATCTTTCTCAAGATATCCATTTAAGAATGCCATTTTCACATCCATTTTTCATATTTCATAATCAAAATAGGCTGCAACAGCAAGCAGTGTGCGAATGGATTTTAGCATAGCTACTAACAAAAATGTATCCTAATAGTCAATGCCTTCGCGTTGACTATAACCTTTTACCACTAACCTAGCTTTGAATGTTCCACATTCTCATCTGCGCCAATCTTCTCTTGAAGATCCATTTACACCCAATAGGTACTATACCTTTTGGTAGATCTATCAAGGTCCAGACTTGGTTTGAGTGCATCGAGTCAATTTCTGACTTCATTACCTCTAACCAATTCTCAGAGTCGATATCTGATATCGCCTTGTTATAGATTTTGGGATCATCACCATGAACTCCATTACCTATGTGGAACATTTTCTCTACTTCCTCTGAAAACGTACTTAAGTACCTTTCAGGGGGACGAAAAATCCTTTTTGATCTATGAGGTGGAGGAGGTAGTGTATGGATTGGCTTAACCTGATTTGGTTCCATTTGATCCTTAGCTCGTTGCTCTTGTGAGACTTTCTCATTGAGCTGGATCTGCTTTCCAATGCCGCTATCTTGAATAAACTATTTTTCAAGAAAGATGGTATGTTGACTCACAATCACATTGTAATCTTCTAGAATGTAGAAATAATATCCTAATGACTCTTTAGGATATCCTATGAATCAAGCTCTGAAGGACCTAAAGTCTAACTTGCCTGCTTATTGTCTTTTGACATGAGCCAGACAATCCCAAATTTTGAGATGACTCAGACTTGGTTTCTTACAATGCCATATCTCATACGATGTGGTAGGAATGGTTTTAGAAGAAATCCTATTCAGTAAGTATATTGTAGTTAACAAATAGTATCCCCAAAGAAAATCAGGAAGGTCTGTGAAGCTCATCTGGATTTAACCATATCTAATAGGGTCTGGTTCCTCCATTCTGAAATCATGTTGAGTTGAGGTGTTCCTAGTGGAGTCCATTGAGAGACTATGCCATTTTTCTTGAGATAGTCTAGGAATTTTCGACTAAGATATTCACCTCCTTGATCTGATCGAAGAACCTTAATGGATTTTTCAGTTTGTTTTTCTACTTCATGTCTGAATTCTTTGAACTTTTCAAAAGCTTCAGACTTGTGTCTCATAAGATACACATACCCATACCTAGATAGATCATCGATAAAGATAATGAAGTAGACAAAATTGCCTCTAGCCGGCACATCAAATGGGCCGCACACATCAGTATGTACTAGGGCAAGGAAGATCTGTGGCCCTTTCCCCATGTCCTACAAAAGGGAAGTTTAGTCATTTTGCCTTGAAGACAAGATTCACAAGTTGGATATGACTCGAAAGTCAACGGACTCAATAGCCCATTTTTCTCCTAATTTGTTAATCCTATCTTCTGCTATATGACCTAATCTTAGGTGCCATAGATACCTATCATTTGGACTATCCCTAGGTTTTCATTTTTGGCATTCATATTTTGCTCGATAGTTAAAAATAGATACATCAATATGTAGCTGATAAAGACCATTAATAAGGAAAACCATTTGCAATTTTATTTCTTTCATAAAGAATGTTACAATGGTCCTTAAAGAAGGTAATCACATAGCCTTCTAGTGCTAAGCATGAAATAGAAATCAAATTCCTGCTAGCTGCAGGCACATAATAACAGTCTTTCAAAACTAAGTCTAAACCAGATGGTAATCGAAGAGGGATATGTTCCACAGCCACTGCAGCAACTCTTGCTCCATTTTTCGATGCGTAGGATCATGTCTCCATCCCTCAGCCTCCTGCTATCCTCAAGACCCTGCATGGAAGTGCACAGATGAGCACTAGAACCAGAGTCAAGCACCCAACTGGATGCAGAAGAAATCATAAGGTTAGACTCAATAACGAGCATACCTCCAGAAGGACCTTCCTTCTTGTTCTTCAGGGTGGCCAGGTAAGTAGGGCAGTTCCACTTTCAGTGGCCGTCGCTGTTGCAATGGAAATACTTTTCTTTGACAGCGGCCTTCTTCTTCGGCTCTGCCTTCTTCTTCTTTCCTCCTTCCACCTTCTACTTTTTTCGCAGACTTCTTTTTCTTTCCAGAAGACTTTCTTTTGGAAGAAGTCCATTCCATAGCAAGAACTGAGCCTTTAGAACCTTTCATAGAAAGCTCAGCGGTGACCAGCATATGTTCATTAATTCGGCCAAGGAATTTTGAAGTTTATGCATGTGGTAATTCATGATGAATTGCCCATATGCATCAGTCAAGGATTGCAGAATAATATCATTCTGCAGATCCAAGTCTAACTTCACACCGAGCTTCTCAAGCTCTTCCAAGTCCTTGATCATCATCAGACAGTGATCTTGGACTGACTGCCCATCATGCATCTTAGCCTTAAAAAGTCATTTAGTGACTTGATACTTGGCTGCGCGACTCTGTTCACCAAACATCTCCTATGCAGGTGAGCCAACATTTGGTGAGCAGTCCTGATATCTTCATGTTGGCGCTGGAGCTCATCAGACATCGAGCCCAACATGTAATATCTGGCCTTATTATCTTCGTCTATCCATTTTTCCAGAGATGCTCTCTGTTCAGCGATGGATGGGCTGGTAAGGTGGGAGGGTCCTGGTCTAATACATGGGTTAACTTCTCGAAACCCAAAATAATTTTGTAGTTCCTGAGCCAATCTTTATAATTTGGTTCGATCAGTCTATGTGTGTCCAGGATACGTGCTAAGTGGGTTGGATGCAGACATTTTTCCTATAGAGAGTCAAAGATTCTAGTTAGATATCATAATTATGACTTGACCAATTTGTTTAGAAATTTTATTTTTAAATAAATTAGCTTTCACTATTTTCTCGGATCCTCTACACTTCCTCTGTAGAGATGCAAAAATCTCCATGATTAACTGATTTCTAGTGGGATTGGTGCGGTCCCACCAACTGACTCATCACCTCACCTAACAGTTATTGGTGATGGGTTAGCCAATGAGTGAACAACTCTTGTTCAATGATTCTCTAATCATGGTGCACCCAAACTTGGATCTCTAATTCATGAATCTCATCATGTCCAAAATATTGATCCACTCCTTAGTTAAGTCAGACCCACCATTTGCATAGATTGGATTCCTAATTGAGTCTCTCACCGTATCCAGAATATTGAGCCCAATCCATCCTCCAGCCCATAGCATCCAATGCCTAATAGACATGGTTGCATCTTCTCGGTGCAACTGAGCCACTGTAACTAGTCGAGAACAATCAACCCCGGGAAGGGCCCGCATATCTATAATGGTGGAAGATCTTAAACTTAATCTTTTCTTAGGGAGATTTGATTTAAGTCTCATTAAACTAGACTTGACATAGTCATAACTATTATATCTAACCTAGTGGCATGGATTAGCTCGAATTATTGACCACCTCAGATCAGAACTGAGTAAATAAACATGGCCAAGTAAGTGAGACCGATGGAAGGGATATGCCATTAACTCGATAAGAATGCATTCAAGTTGAGTAGCTTCTAATTAAAAACCAATCGATCGTATCTGCCAGACTTACCTTAGACGCCAAATTGTTGAGATAGAACCAATCGGGTTAGCCTACAATCTAGATTCTAACCACTGAGCCTAATTAGGTCTTAGCTTGATCAATCACTTTCGTGACTTGATCTTGACCCAGACTTATGTTAGATATACGTGCCCTAGAAGCTAAAATTGGCTGACACTTGTAATATACTTCTAGGGGCAAAATTATAATTTTGACTAATATCATTAAAATGGATTATTTTCTATCACATATGTATATTTAGTGTCTTTGATATATTCTTTGAGTTAATGGTAATGATAATTCATATTTTTAAGAGTTGAAAATTTAAGACATGAATAATCATTGTTAACTCATAAAATGCTCTCGACCATAGGATCATCACGAGGATGGTGATTAATCCGAAAGGTTGGTGAACAATCGCTTCTCTTTAGTAGATGATTCTTGAGTCTACGGTGTGGAGACATCGGAGCGAGTGTATAGGTACTCGTTAGAAAACAAGGGCACTGAGCGTGACCACCTCGAGTAGTCATTAGGGAGTCTACCTTCTCGTCAATGACTAACTCGATGCTGCAGTAGTGTGTCTGGTTCTTTGACCTGAGGTGCATTGGTAGTTCACCATGAGGGTGTTATAGTTTGACTACACCATTACTCAGTCTCCTAGCCATATGGAACCCTGAGATGTATGTTGGCTATAGCATATTCATTGTAGGAACTGGATTGCATCAAGATGGAATCTATCTACCTTGGTGGTAGAGGAGCAGCCCTATGATGATCATGAGAATCAAGTCCAGAAGTCCATGGCCATGGCAGAGTGAAATAATAGAAAGAGTTTCTATTTAGATTTTCACATCGAACTCGAATCGAATGGTTACATCATATGACAAAAACTAGGGTTTGACGAGTTTACCTTAACCCTAATTTGATCGAGGCTCAAGATAGAAGAACTTAATCACACAAGTAGCTGCACCAAGAGGTTCGCATTCAGCTCTAATGGGTTGCCACCATATACTGCTAGGTGTCATTGGTGGATTTTGGGAGCAATTAGAATGATTTAGATTATTGATCATTCTAGCTGTTCGAATCAGAAGAGTTCTGATCCATCGAAAGGAGTTTCGATGATTTCGATGATAGAGATCATGACATATCCCATACCATATAAAACTAAACCTAATTAGATCACACAAACAAGGATTTGAATCTGGTGATCATCAATTGAAATGATCTAGTTCAATTGATCTGAATGAGATTCAATTAGGTTCAAGGAAATCATGCTAGCACTCCATTGAACCTAACGTTCTTCTTTTGCTATCATAAATTAGTTATCCTGACTGAGCCAAAGGAGTTTGTGCTCAATCAGAGGCCTTCATATGGTCTGACTGAAGGTTGTCCAAGTTAGAAAAGGTTGTCTTATTTTGTAAGACATTACCTGCCATTTTTGGTCACCTGCCATTTCTTATTCTTTGACTTTGGTCAAAAGTCTAGCTTTGACTGGTCAAATGTTGACCATTGACTTTTGTCCACATGTCATGCACCTATTGAAGAGCTGATGGGGGCCTATCCTCCTGTTAGAACCTAGCAAGGAGGAGGGTGCATGCCACCCTAGGCGTGTGCCCAAGTTGGAGGCGCCTAGGAATCCCTGTTGGATAGGGACTCCTCCTTTTTGGATTTCAATTAGAGTTCTCCTAAGAACCAACTTTGACTGGTCTTAGGTGCCCTCTAAGGAGGAATCCAGGGGACTCTATTCCCACCAATCAGATTTAGATCTAATTTCACAAAGAGTTATGATTGGTTGGGAAGAAGAGAAGTTGGATCACAGACAGTCTATAAATAAGACCCTGCGCCCAACTTAGATGGAGAATTGAATACACACGCCCCAAGGCTGCCTCTCCCCTGTTCCTCCATGCCAAACCACCTTCTCTCCTTCCTCTCCACGTCCAAAAGGAGTTTTAGATTTTTGGTTGGTGCGATCTAGATCAAAGAAAGACGACTGAAAGCTAGAAGGCTGCACTACTGCATAGGACGACTACTAATCTTCAAAAGGAGTTTTGAAGATCCTCCAGATTAGATCTATATCTAATTTTTGGAGACGTGATAGAGAAGAAGAGGATCTCCAGATCCAACCTGAGTGGATATCGATAGAGGCCAGGCACTTGCGTGGCTAGATCCAGAACCTTTCGCTGCATACAGGATCATCAATGGGTAATAGGATTACCCATATCAAGGTAAATTAAATTTGATTTAATTTATCTAAATTTTATTTTATTTCTAAAATAATAATAATCAGATCTAAAATATCTCAGGTCTGATTAGGATCAAAGAAAAAAATTTTTGAAATATATCTTTTGATCTGATCAGATCTGAACGAACCTAGTCCGAGAAATCAGGATTTCCCTTCAACAACTTAATCCTATTAGGCTAGTCAATCTAAGCAGTGTTAATCCCATCTAACCAACTTTTGATTCAGTTTGATCAACCGCTTAGATCTAATTGAGCTACCCAAGCCCGAACCCAGTTTTATGAATGTGTCTTAGATCTAAAATTCTCAATTTTAGACCTAATTGATATTTCATAAACTTAATTCTCAATTAAGTTACGGTTCATAAACAAAACATGTAAAGGATCCTAGGGTTTCAGGATCTAGTGTTTTGCAAAAAGTAAGTTTTAAATTTCTGATTAAGGATGAACGTGCAGCACCCCTACACATCATAAGAACACCCCATCGAATGGGAGGAGAGGATCTTTAAGCCCTACTTTGTTCTTATGGTCAGATGGCCAAAGGGAATGCCTTAATCAGAAATACAACTAATCTACAAACATAAATTAGATCTAAGCATATATCTCATATAAAAAATAGATCTAATTAAAACATATTTTGTATATATCACAAATATCATGCATGCATATTATTCATATCTAAATTATCTCATAATCATCTAAAAAATTAAATTTAAATTTGATCATATCAAATAAAATTTAATCTAAACCTATTTGCAGAACTATTCTATAACTAGTCTAAACATGCAACTATCATATCTCATATGAACAATTAATTTTATTTTATTTTCTATTCTTAGATCTGATTATAATATTTATAATATCAAAAAATAAAAAATAAATAGATCTAAAAATAAATTTTAATCAAATAAAAATTATGATCAAACTAGACTACACATAGAATAATTCTATTCCTAGTCTAGTTATGTATCTCATACATATTAGATCTAAATTAATTTATTTTAATTTTTTAATTTTTTAATTTTAGATCTAATCATATATAATGTGATATCTAAAATTACTAATTAATTAGATTAAATCAAATCTAATTTAATAAGAACCTGGCTCTGATACCAGTTGAAGGAAAATCCTGATTTTCTGGGTCAGGTTCGTTCAGATCTGATTGGATCGAGAGGCATATTTCAAAAATTTTCTCTCAAATTCAGATCAGATCTAATATATTTTTTGATCTAATTTATAATTTAATAATTAATAAAATAAAACTAAATTAATTCTGAATTAATTTTTACCTTGATCTTGGGTAATCTGATTACCTGTTGATGATCTTGCGGAAGCTCTGAGGTTTTGGATCTAGCCATGCAAGCGCCTGGCCTCTACCAGTATCTACTTGGGCTGGATCTAAAGATCCTCTCCTTCTTTTTTTTTTCGCCAAAAATTAGATCTGGATCTGATTTGAAGGTTCTTCAAAATACCTTCTGAAGATCACCCGTCGTCTCTGCAGCAGTGCTGCCTTCTTCCTTTTTCGTCAGCCTTTCTTGCCTGACTCGCACTAATCAGAAGAACCCAACTTTCTTGGGCGTGGAGAGGAGGGAGAGGACCAGATGGTGGCATGGAGAAGGGAGAGGGACAGCCTTGGGGCATGGGCTAAGATGAACTCATTAAAACGTGGGTGCAGATAAGGTCTATTTATAGACTCTACTGCACCATGCAGCGCTGCATCACCCCAGCCACTCACATTGCTTCATTCAATTAGATCTAAATCTGATTGATGGGATGAGAGATCCATAGATTCATCCTATGGTGGCGCCTAAGACTGGTCAAAGTCTATAGGTGAGGGTCACCTAGTTTGAATCCAACAAGCAACCTAGAGTCCCATCCGTATGGGACTCCAGCATCCCTATCCATGGGCGCACGCCATCCTAGGCATGTGCCCCCTTTCTTTCCAATTTCCAGAGAGGAGACAAGCCCCTATCTGCTCTCCAATAAGTGCATGATACATGGGCGGATGTCCAAAGATCAAAGGTCAATGTTTGACAAAGTTAAAGTACAAGAATGAGCAGGTGATGAAAAATGGCAGGTGTTGTCTCAAATTTATCTCATAAATTAAGACAACCCTTTTCTAACTTGGACAAGCTCTAGTCAGATCAGGTAAAGGTACCTGAGTGAGCACAAACTCATTTGGCTTAGTCGAGATAACTTTTATAATGAAAAAAGGAGAACGTTAGGCTCAATCATGTGCTAGCACGATTTCCTTGAACCTAATTGAATCTCATTCAAATCAACTGAACTAGGTTAGTCCAATTGACGATATCCAGATCCAAATTCTTGTTTGTGTGATCTAGTTAGGTTTAGTTCTATATGGTAATGGGACATGTCATGATCTCCATCATCGACATCATCAAAACTTCTTTCGGTGAATCAGAACTTTTCTGATTCAGACAACTTAGAATGATCGATCATCTAAATCATTCTAGTTGCTCCCAAAATCAACCAGTGACACCTAGCAGCATATGGTGGCAACCCATCAAAACTGAAAATGAACCTCTTGGTGCAGCTACTTGTGTGATTATGTTCTTCTATCTTGAGCCTCGATCAGATTAGGGTTAGGGTGAACTCATCAAACCCTAATTTCTATCATATGATTTAATCATTCGATTCAAGTCCGATGTGAAAACCTTAATAGAAACTCTTTCTATTATTTCACACTCTACCATGGCCATGGGCTTATGGACTTGATTCTCATGATCATCATAGGGCTGCTCCTCATCCACCGAGGTAGATAGATTCCATCTTGGTGCAATCCAATTCCTACAATGAACATGCTATAGCCAACATACACCTCAGGGTTCCGAATGGCTAGGAGACCGAGTCACGGTGTAGTCAAACTATAACACCCTCAAGGTGAACTACTGATACACCTCAGGTTAAAGAACCAGATACACCACTGCAGCATCGAGTCAGTCATTGATGAGAAGGTAGACTTCCTTATGACTACTCGAGATGGTCACACTCAGTGCCCTCATTCTCTAATGAGTATCTGTACTCTCGCTCCAATGTTTCTACACCATAGACTCAAGACTCATCTACTATAAAGAAGTGATTGTGCACTAACCTTTCAGATCAATCACCATCCTTATGATGATCCTATGGTCAGGAGCATTTTATTAGTTAATAAATGAAAATTTATATCTTAAATTTTCAACTCTTGAAAATATGAATTATCATTATCATTAACTCAAGGAATATATCACAGACTCTAAATACACATATGTGATAGAAAATAATCTATTTTATTATTTATAGTCAAAATTATAATTTTGCCCTTAGAAGTGTATAACAAGTGTCAGCCAATTCTGGCTTCTAGGGCATACATATCTAACAATACTTTGGAAGTAATTCATAATCACTAACTTTGAGGATTTTCTCTTGAGTCAACCTGTTTATCCTATTCTTGTTTATGTGACCTAGCCTATAGTGCCATAGGTAGATATTAGAGATATTATTTAATCTAGGATATTTTTATAGAAGTATACATTATACACATAGGTTGTGATAAAATGTAAATACCATTTCTTTGTTGTTCTTGCATTATTGTAACATCATTCATAATGATATCACAATAATCTCCCTTTATAGATAAATGATAACCATCATTGGCCAAAAGACCAACATAGATTACATTCATCAAAAAGAAAGCACAATAATGACATTCATTTAAAAAAATGATATTAGTATTGAGAATAAGTTAAACTAATTCCATAACCAGAACTAGAACAGACCTTCCATCTCCAACATTCAGGAATCACTCATTATTTCTAATTCTTTTACTAATTTAAAGTTCTTGCAACATATTGTAAATATGGACTGGATTTCTATTATCCAATACCCAAGTAGAAGTATCACAAAAAGAGAAATTGTAGGATATTATTATATAACATCCTTGATCAGCAACTACTTACTCATCTCTCTTATTCAGCCCGTTGGGATCATAGAAATTAAGATATTTTGGATAGTTTCTCTTACAATGGCCCTGCTCTTTACAGCACTCTACCTGATCTAGGTTATTCTTGGATCTTATGTTTAATCTAGGCATAGAGGCCCCAGCACGAACCACTTCGTGCTACTGAACAACGTTCAACTTTTGATATTTATTATCAAAGTTAGGTCCCATAAGTTTATCACTATCTAACAGTGAATGGAGCAACTATGATTTAAATTTAACTGCATAAAGAAGAACCAAAAGTCTAATTAGTAACTGATTTATTAATCCTTAAGATTTAGATTTTAATCAAAAGCTTCTCCTACTATTTTATTCAAATTGGTAGTCTTTACCTCTAATTCGAGGAATTACCCAAATTTTTTAATAGGTACTAGAATCTACATTGACTGCACACAAGCTAAACTATAGTTGGTCAACCCATATACATCTAAGGATAGGTTCATAACTAATTATTTCTTTAAATAATTTTTAGTAATTTAATTTTGCCTCAAGTATCTATTCAGTAGGCTAGGGCCTCCACTGAAAGTCTCAGTTAGGTCCAACCATTAACATGATCATACGGTCTATCTAACTAATGAATGATTAGCCCAACTATGGTTGGTCAACCTAACCACCATTTAGAGAGATGCGGCCATGAAATCATATTATGAATGATAATTTCATTAGCAGATAAGCACCAGGCCTATAGGCCTCCAATGATTTTCCAACTAATGGATCCATTATCACCTACTTAATGAGAGGCTATGATCTAGTTATCATCATAACTATTTTATTTTAAGAATCTAATAATTTTAGAAGATTTTAATTTTAGGAAGAAGAAAAGTCAGATGAACCAGCTTGTCATGATCCTCCCACTGGCTTCACAAAGTCAGCTTAAGGAAGACCACTAATAGGCTGGTCTAGGAGCACCTAAATCAATCACACAGATTTACGTAGCTGACATGGGTCAGCTCAAATAATCAAGTGATCTGATCAAAATATAATTTCACCAAGAGGCCAGGTAAGTTCGATCGGTGGAAGGGTCTGCCAAAGTTTGCCTTAGACACCATAAAAAATGATCAGGTAAGCGGGCTGCCAATTAAAGACCATCGATCTGATTTACCTTAGACACCAAATGGTTTAATTAGTCTCGATTAGATTAACCTAATAATTTATGCTAGACCGCGTAGCCAAGAATCAAGTCCATCTTGAGTCTCGTTAAAGACATGGACATGACCAAGTACAGCTATTGTAATTGATCTAGAGAGTTCTTGACCTAATCTAAGACAATATTTGATTAGATTTAGTCAATTCTCTAATTAAGTCCATTCTTTAATCTAACCCTAGGTCTAATCCAATTAATGGACCTAATTTTCACTAACCCATTTAACCTAATATATTATGATTTGTGTCTTAGGATCTTCAATTTACAATCCTAGATCCTAATCAAATAACTTCATAATTCTTAATTAAGTTTTGGACTGAGGGTTGGGGTTCAGCTTTTCAAAAGTAATTTTTATATTTATAAAATATTTTTATAATATGATTCTACCAATCAAGTTGCATGTTTGATTCATAATCAATATGCAAATAAGATAAGCATGAAACTACTTTAGATCTAATCTAAATAGGTTCATATAATTGAAATAGTTTCAATTCCAATCAATCATAAATTATCTTAGATTAAATCTAATAAATTTATGATAATTAAAAATAACTTAAAATATTTTTAATCAAATTATAAAATCTCTTAGATTTAATCTTAAAATTTTATGATCAATATTTTAGATCAGCATGTATTAGGACAACCTCTCCAATATAAGGGATAAACCTTACAGCAGGACAACCTTATAATCAGTCCATACAATCTAAAATTTTTATTTTTAGATCTAAAATTCTTTTAAATCTAATAAATTATAAATAAAATTAGATCATATCTAATAAATTTATGATAAGAAATAAATCTACACGATCTAGAATAATCTTTCTACTATAAGTGATAAACCTTACAGTAGGACAACCTTATATCAGTTCATGTGAGCATAATTTTTAATTTTAAATTTAATAATCAAACTATAAATTAGATCTAATCTAAGAAATAATCTAAATATAAAAAAATAATCATGTAATAATAAACCTAGGCTCTGATACCAATTGAAGAAACTAGATCTAGGGTTTTAGGGCTAGATCTTGAAATTTTTTCAGATCTAGGCAGCGGAAGATAGAAATTAATTAAAATTAATTTATAAAATATAAAAAATCTCTAGATCTAAAATTTTATTACATGATTATAGTATGTGATAAATCAAAAATTAAAAATTATTAGAAAAATAAAAGACATGTTGATCACATCAACATGGATTTATACTAGATCTATTGTAGGTATGTAACAGAGGATTAAATCCATATTATCTATGCAAGTTAGACATTCTAACATACTGATCCAGACTTGAGGACATAGCTCTAGGCCGCACATGCATCCGACCTCTAAGAGATGTCCACACGAGCCCACGAATCATGATTAGAAGTCCAAAGCTCGAAAATCAACAAGGTTACTAGTACTATACTGATCCTTCTTTGACGGTCGATCCGATGCTTCCTTCTTCAAAATTTAGATTCTCCAAAATATTAAAAAGAATACGAGAGATTTTAAATCTGATTAACTCTCAAACAAATCTCAAAGTTGGAGGAAAAGGAAAGATCAAAAGAGCACTAGAAGAAGATCCTCTTCTTCTTATCTATTCTCTCACTTAGACACCCAGATTAGTGTCTATGAAATCCCCATGCCCCAAAGGTTTCTCTCTTTGATTTTCATATGCCCAAGAGCCCCCTAAATGGTCTAGAATATATCAAAAAATTAGCCTAAAAATCCTTTTAAATAGAGAGTTAGGATGGACTCCTTGTCTAGGTCAAATACCTAGCAAGGAATGTCTAAAAAGGGCAAGACTTGGGGCACCCAAGAGGACCACCTACCTTTGGCACACAAAAATCCCACAAAAGCCATGAAATAGATTAAGAAAATATTTGGGTAGAGGGTAGCACAAAGGAAAGGAGTTTTGGTAGCAACAAACTCTATCAAATATAGTTTGAATTCAAACCTTTTAACCATATTTGACTCGGTCCACAACTAAGTGCCAGCTAAGAAATAAGGGAGAGCAATGGGTGTGCATGAAGGCCTAGGGAGAGGCTTTTCCATGCAAAAAACAAAGAGAGGGGGCATGGGGAAGGCATGGACTATAGGTGGTGCAAGGATATGAATCCTAATCTCACTTGGATTCCATATTTGACTTGGTCAAATATGGTTTCTCAAACTAAATTAAACCAAAAATAAATGAACCAAATAAAATAGGTCTTAACCCAATTAAGAACCTAATTAAATTATATTAAATTATATTTAAATCTAAATTAATTTTTTAATCAAATTAGAAATTAGGTTGACCCAAGTCCTAATTGAACCAGGACTAGTTCTTCCTTGCAATTGGCTTATCCAATAAAATAATTAGACTTGATCCAATCAAGTCCAAATCAAATCTAATTAAACCATATTTAATTAAACTTAATCTCAGCTCTCTGACTTAATCAAATTAAGCTAATTAGCAATTCAATTGCTAATTGATCCTTCTGCAACACTTGCGCTAGGTTAAACATCAATCGTATTAATTGTTTAATCCTAGAATGATTCTTAATCATTGATCATCCATCCGATCAGATCATGAACTCTAATGTGTGTGACCCCATAGGTCCAAACCTAACCTAATATCATAAGAATGAATGTCTGTACCAATCAAAGTGACCATTTAGCAATGGTACCTGATGGTTGGATAAGTCAAATATGTAGAACAACATCCTTAGAAGCCATGTGGATGTAGTTTTCATATAATTCATCCCCTTAACCAAAATGCTCATGGGATACCTCAAATTTTAACTGTCAACTCTGATTAGACTATTCACATTGTATTTCAAAATATCAAATCCTTCTCGTGGATTTCTCTGACCGAGGTTTTGCTATATTAAAATATAGTGATACATTCTTCTCCAACTCTTGAAGTGGTCAATCCCATCTTAATCACACATCGACTTTGCAAGTACTTGACTATGCCCAAAAATATTTTATTACTGAATTAGAAATTCAGTTAGTCTGGTATCAAAGCATAGTGAGTTGCTTAACTGCAAGCCATTGAGGTGATCTCAAGTCTAAGGGATACTTATATTTATATCCCATCAGAGACATTCTCGATTGCAAAATGCTCTAGAGTTGGTCACGTTCAATGATGATGTACTATTATATCTTACCTGTATGCCATACCAGTGTCTTCACACTCTTTGGTTAAGAGAACAACCAACCTATATAGTACATAGTGATCTATGATCGATAGATGCTGTTGTCCTTATTAATAGCCTATCATTTGGTCGTGAACAGTTTTAAGGACTAATCGATAAATCCTCTCTTTATCGAAACTAAATAGTCCTAAAGAATTCATCACAATAATAGAGTTTGTTAGAAGATAAAAATTTTATGATGAAAATACCAAAAAAATTATTTTATTCATTAATAAATCAATTATAATTATAATATAGCTCACATCAATAGGATAACGATTGGCTTTGGAACATATTTTCTAATATTTAAGATAAGTTCTTTTTAAGTCCCATCTAATGGAATTAGGATAAGTCCTAACTAAGTTAGGACAAGCTTTGATCAGGCTAGGACTAGGTCTAGTCAAATTAAGGCAAATCCTTATGGAGTATCTGGGAGATCCTTGTCCAAATTTCATCTCATGATTTTAGGATAAGCCCTGATTTGGTTAAGACAACCCTTGTCCTATTTCCATCTTATAGGATTTAAGACAAGCATGTTTCTTTTAGGATAGTCCTTGAATTGGCTAGAATAAGGTCCAGTCAAATCAAGACAAAATCATATAGGGTTTCTGAATTAGTCTTCTCCAAATTTCATCTCATAATTTTAGGACAAGTCCTAATCTCATTAGGATAAGCCTTGTTTTGACTAGGGTAAGCTTGTTTTGATCAAGATAAGCTCCAGTTAGACCAGGACAAATCCATACAAGACTTTCGGATGAGCCAAATCTAATTTGGTTCAGTCAAGATGAAGGAGAAAGATAATAGAAGGAGAATATTAGGCTCAATTATGTTCTAGCATAATTTTCTTAAACCTAATTGGATCTTATCCAAATCAATTAAACTAGATTAGCCTAATTGATGACATCCACATCCAAATCCTTATTTGTGTGATCTAGTTAGATTCAGTTCTATATGGTAATGGGATATGTCATGATCTTCATCATTGACATCATTAAAACACCTTTCGATGGATCAAAACTCTTATGATTCATCTAATTAGAATCATCAATCATCAAGATAATTCTAATTGATCCCAAAATCCATCAGTGATACATAGTAGTATATGGTGGCAATCCATCAAAATCAAATAGTGAACCTCTTGATGCAGCTACCTATGTGATTGGATTCTTTTATTATGATCTTCGATAGGATTAGGGTTAAGGTGAACTCGTCAGACCTAACACCCATCATATGAATAAATTATTCAGTTTGAGTCCGATGTGAAACCTTAATAGAATCTTCTTTCTATTATTTCATACTACCATGGCCATGGGTTTTAGGACTCGATCTCATGATTATCATAGGACTACTTGTCCTCTATTAAGGTTGATAGACCCCTCTTGGTGCAATTCAATTCCTATAATGAACATGCTATAGCCAACATACACCTTAGGATTTTGAATGGCTAGGAGATCGAGTTATGATGTAGTCAGACTATAACATCCTCAAGAAGAGCTATCAATGCACCTCAGATCAAAGAATCAGACCCGTGACTACAGTATCATGCTAGTCATCGATGATAAGGTAGACTCCCTTATGATTGCTCGAGGTGGTCACGCTTAGTGCCCTTATTCTTAACAAGTACCTATACTCTCATTCCGATATCTCCATACTGTAGACTCAAAATACATCTATCCTAGAAAAATGATCGTACATCAATCTTTTGGATCGATCACCATCCTTATGATGATCCTACAATTGCTAGCAATTTATGAATTAATTATGATAACACATGCCTTAAATTCTCAACTCTTTAGAATATATGTTATTATGTCCATTAACTCAATGGATGTATCACAGACACTTTATACACAATGTGATAAAATAAAATAACTCTTTTTATTAATTTTAAGTCAAAATTATGAAAATATCTCTAAAAAATATTTTATAAGTGTCGGTCAATTTGGCTTCTAAGACACACATCTAATAAACTTTCACTTGACTTAAAATTAATTGGCTAAAAATCTAAGTCCTATCTTCTTAAGGTGGGCTTCGATCTTCTACTGGCCTAAAGGCTTTGTTAGTAGGTCAACCACATTGTCTATAGTGTTGACTCTCTTAATCTTGATGTATCCCTTCTTGAGGTAATCATGGATAGGATGAAAATGCTGCTCGATGTGCATTGGTGAAGTTTGTTATAGTCTGCCTAGAGCTTTTCCAGCTTAGAGCATCACCTTTGCATGGGAATAGACTTCCAGATGTCGACTTTTGATCATCTATGTTGGACATAAAGTCTAAGTCTGTATACCATTAGACCTGGTGTGAGCTCAGAAGTGGTACTTCGAAGTCTTAGAAACATGAGAAGATAGATCATGGAAAGACGGAAGCGAGCTATAAGAGAAATTAGCTCTCCTAGCAACGTTTAGAAGCTGGGCTAGCTCACCCTGAGACTAAGCTGACTAAGTTGGAAACTAGACTAGCTCAGTCCAAGATTGGGTCAGCTAGGTCTTAGAGAAAAATTTTGATAGAAAGTAGTATTTTTGGACTGTTGACATGGTACGCAACTGGGTTGGCTCAGTCTGGGACTGAGCCAACCTAATCGGCTAAGACTGAGCCAACCTAATCGTAGGTTAGCCAACTCAATTTTTGTGGATTATTATTTTATATACATGGGTTGTTTGAGTTTGAAAAGTTTTTCTATGAGCTTGGACTTGATCCTTTATAAAGTATATATACTGAAAATAGGTCAAGATTATATGAGTGTTGAAATATACAGAATAAAAGTTTTTTTCTTTCAAAAATCTCTTCTTCTCTATTCCTTGAATTATTTGACCATGCTTCGACATTAATCTCTGAGAAGTACTTCTTTGTTGCTTGGCTAATCACTGATGGTCACGTCGATCTGTGTGGAAGGATCACGCATTTCTGACATTTGGTATCGGAGTAGTGTTGCATGGAAGGTAGGAAGACACCTAGGAATTACTACATCCAGGATCTGTTATACCAAATTTTATCCTAAAACTTCTAGTTTGCTTTGTGGTTGTCCCTAGATTGAGGTGGAGTTTGTTTACATGGAGGAATGGTGATACAGATGTTTGGAAAGAGGATCTAGGGCTAGTTAGATCTTCTTTAAAGGATAGTTTTACTGGTGTGTGAGATCATGAAGGGTGTTAGGGATCTGTTCTTGACTTGTTTGAAGTCATGGGATCAAGTGAATTCAAGATGGATTTTCAGAAGTTGAATGGCATGGAAAACTTTACTCTATGGCAGCAAAGAATAAAGAACTTGTTGGTTCAGCAGAGGATATACAAGGTCTTGATAAAAGAAAGGTTGGAAAAGATTAGTGTTGAGGATTGGGAAGAGTTGGAGGAAATTGCTTTTAGCACAATTCAGATGTGCTTGGTCAATTAGGTTTTGCCCAAGGTTTGCACAAAAACTACAGTAAAGAAGCTTTAGGAGAGACTAAAGAACACATACATGAGGAAGAACATGATCAATAAGCTGTGGTTGAAGAAACATCTGTATAGTCTGAGGATGCCCGATGATGGAGATCTTGTTGCACATATCCAAAGGTTCAATCAAGTGTGTTCTAAGGTAATGAGTTTGGATGTGAAAATCGACGAGGAAGATCAGGCATTGTTGCTATTATGTTCTCTCCTAGGTTCATATGATGGTCTTATAACAACTTTAGTTTATGGAAAGAAGATCCTAAACTATGAAGAGGTTGTTGGTGTGCTCAGATCAAATAAGCAAAGAAAAAGGTTCGACAAAGGAGACCCTAAGTCTGAGATCTTGGCTATGAATGAAAGACAAGGAAGATCAAAGAGGAAGACAAGAGGAAAATCCAAGGGTAGGTCAAAGTCTCACGATCAGAGGAAGATGACATTGAAATATTATAAATATCATCAGCCTGGACAACTGAGAAGAGCAAGAAAAATGATACAGCTTTTGTGAGCAGTGGAGAAGGTCTACTAGTTGTATTAGATAGATCCACAGAGTATGATACTATATAGATATTGGATTCAACATGGTCACACCACTATACTTCTAATCGGGAGTGGTTTGCTACCTACCAGAAGGCCAATGGTGGAAGTATTAACCTTAGAGATGATCACCTATGCAAAGTTGCTGAAATTGGCTCTATCAAGATGAGAATGTATGATGGGATCATTCGTACATTATCAAATATCAGGCATGTACCAGAGTTGAAAAAGAATTTGATTTCTTTGGGCTACTTGGAGCAGGGTTATGCTTTTAGAAGCTAGGCTGGGAGTGGATGTCTGAAAATTTTCAAAGGATCTTTGGTGGTAATGAGAGGTAGAAGACTAAGTAACAATCTTTATAGAATGGAAGGCTCAATGGTAAATGATAGTGCAGAGGTGCTAGCAGCGGTAGAGGAGGAGCAGATTTTATATTAGCCGTGGCACTATCGGATGGGTCATATGAATGACCGTGGGCTCACTGAACTAAGCAAAAGTGTTATGATCCCAGCCCTGAAGAAGGAGGGCATAGATCTTTTTAAGCCATGCATCTTTGGCAAATAGCATAGGATGAAGTTTGCTAGAAGTACCAAACACAGCGAGGGAGTGCCAGATTTAGTACACTTGGATGTGTGGGTACCAGCTCCTGTATCAGCTAGAGGTGGGGCAAAATACTTTATCACTTTCAATGATGATTTCTCAAGAAAGGTGTAGGTTTATCTGATTAGAGAAAAATCAAAGGTGTTTGCCCGGTTCAAAGCCTAGAGAGCTGAAGTAGAGAAGGAGTCAAGAAGACATGTGAAGTGTTTGAGGTTGGACAATGGAGGAAAGTATACTGGCCTAGAGTTCAGGAGGTACTATGAGAAAAATGACATCAAACACCATTACATAGTGAAGATGACTCCCCAGCAGAATGGTGTCACGAAAAGGATGAATTGAACATTAACTGAGAAGGCACGGAGTTTGAGGCTGCAGACATCACTCCCAAAGTTTTTTTGGGGTGATGCTCTAACTTTATGAATAGGTTCCCTCATTATAAGCTAAATGGAGGCATTCCAGAGGAGGTCTGGACTGAAAAGAAGGTGGAGCTTGACCACCTAAAAGTCTTCGGTTGCACAGCCTGTGCACATATGGAGGTAATCGAGATGAGTAAATTAGATCCAAAATCTCAAAAGATGACATTCATAGGATATCCACAAGGAGTCAAGGGGTACCTGTTATGGGACTCTAAGGCATAGAAGTCAGTGATCAATAGGGATGTTATCTTTGACGAAAAGAGCATCTTGAGGAGGTCTGGGATAGATGGAACAGGAAAAATAGAGATGAACAGTGGTGGCCAGTTAGAGAATGATGGCATGCAGGTTACATCCACTTATAGGAGTGTTCCTATTGAGGTGGAGCTGGACAGAAATGTATTATCTCAGATTGAAAATCAACATGAAGGACCAGAAGTTCAGACAGATATGCAGGAGCAGCCACAGACATCAGGCAGAGATGTGTCAGTGGGAGTGGCTTTGAGCAAGCCCCAACATACTATTAGGAGACTAGTCAGATATGACATTGATGAGGTTATCTCCTATACACTCATCATTGCTAATGGAGATCCAGAGAATTATGCAGAAGCCATGGAGAGTGAGGATCATGATTAATGGATACAGGCCATGATGGAGGAGATGAAATCACTTAAGAAGAATCAGACATGACAGCTGGTGGATCTTTCAGAGGGTGCTCGACCTATTAGCTCAAAGTGGGTGTTCACAAAGAAAGAAGCACTTTCAGACTAAGGTGGAGCCAGATTCAAAGCAAGGCTGGTAGCAAAGGGATACTCACAAAGGGAAGAGATTGATTACACAAAAATTTTCTCTCCTGTGGTACATCATACATCTATTCGAGTTTTTCTATCACCGGTGGCATAGCATAACAAAAAATTGAAACAGATGGACGTGAAGGTGGTCTTTCTTCATGAGACTTTGGAGAAAGGAATCTACATGAAGCAGCCAAATGGTTTCATGGAGATGGATAGGAAGAAAAGGTGTGTTTACTTCGAAAGTCTTTATATGGCTTAAAATAATTTCCTCATCAGTGGTATCGAAAGTTTGATAGCTTTGTCTTGAGCCTAGGCTTCAGCAGATGTGAACATGATTGTTGTGTCTACATTGAGGATATTGATGAGGAGGATGCTCTGTACCTATTATTATATATAGATGATATGCTCATAGCCAGTAGAAGTATGGATCCTGTAAAAAGGTTAAAAAGGACATTATCATTTGAGTTTGAGATGAAGGATTTGGGTCCAGTTGAGAAAATCCTTGGAATGGAGATTTGCAAAGATAGGTGCAAAGGAGTGCTCCATTTGTCACAAAAAAAATATGTCTGAAAGGTTCTAAAGAGGTTTGGGATGGAAAAGGTCAAACCTACAGAGACGCCATTGCCAAGCTATATGTCTCTCTCCAAGTTACAAAGACCCCAGTCAGAAGTGGAGATAGAGTACAAGGAATGAGTCCCTTATGCAAATGTTGTAGGCAGTCTGATGTACACTATGGTGTGTTGTAGACCAGATATAGCCAATTGTGAGCACGGTTATAGATATATAGCTAACCCTAGGAAAAATACTGGACAAGCATTGAAATGGATATTGAGATATTTACATGGAATAAGGAATTATGGTTTAATGTTTGGTGGACAGTCAGAAGGATTTGGAGAATAATCTTTGAAGATGTGTGAAGGTTCAGGTCCTCTGGAAGGGTTTGTTGATCCAAATTATGCTGGTGATCTTGATACTAGGAAGTCTACTATTAGATACCTCTTCTGCATATATGATGGATCGGTGTCTTGGAGATTAACCCTTCAGCCAATCATGGTCTTGTCTACCATAGAGGCTGAGTACATTGGGATGACGGAGGTTGCAAAGAAAGCTTTTTGGCTTAGGAGGCTGATTGATGAGTTAGGGGTGGAGCAGAGCAATGTTACACTATTCAGTGATAGTCAGAGTGCTCTACTATTGGCATAGAACCTAGTCTATCATGCATGCACAAAGTATATAGATGTGAGGTACCATAGGATCATAGAGCTGGTGGAGGAATGTGAAGTGGAACTGATGAAGATCAATACCAAGGAGAATCAGTCTGATGCACTCATG
>QRFJ01004856.1:0-77418 GCA_006176705.1 Cocos nucifera
ATTCCCTTTCTCCTCTCCACGTCCAAAAGGAGTTTTGGATTTTTGGTTGGTGCGATTCAGATCAAAGAAAGGCATTGAAAGCTAGAAGGCTGCCTGCTACAAAGGACTGACTGTATCTTAAAGGAGTTTTGAAGAATCTCCAGTCAGATCCAGATCTAATTTTTGAGATGTGATAGAGAAAAGAGGATCTTCAGATCCAAGCTCGAGTGGAATACTGTAGAGGCAGGCGCTTCGTGGCTAGATCCAGAACCTTTCGCTCGCATACAGGATCATCAACGGGGTAATTGGAATTACCCAAATTAGGTAAATTAAATTATTTAATTTTTCTTATTTTATTTTATTTTTAAATAATAAAAAATTAGATCTAAAAATCTTAGATCTATATAATAAAGAAAAAAATTTTTGAAATATATCTCTTGATCTAATCAATCTGAACGAACCTGGACTGAAAAATCAAGATTTTCCTTCAACTGGTATCAAAGATAAGGTTCTAAAGTTTTAATTATTTTTAAATTATTTTAATTAGAAAATAATATTCTTAGATTCACATAGATGTGATCAGATCTAAAAACAAAAAAAATTAAAATTAAATATTTGGATCTAGATTAGGAAATATGCATGACTAGTTCTAAAATTAGAATAGTTCTATAGAATAGTCTTGCATGTTTTTTATTTAATCTGATTAAAATATTTTAATCTTTTTATTTACTATTTTTTGATATTATAAGTTTATAATACATCTAAAAAATAGAAATAAAATTATTTAATTTTAATATCATATGAGATATGAATGATGCATGTCTAGACTAGTTGTAGAATAGTTCTACATATTCTAATTAGATTTATTTTGATTGAAATAATTAAATCTAATTTTTTAGATTATTATGAGATAATTTAGATTTGAAAAATGCATTATTCGATAATGAATGTATGCAAAATATGCCATGTTAGATCTGATTTATATATGAGATATATAATATAGATCTAAAAAACTATTTTGTAGTATTGCATGTTCCTGATTAAGGCGTCCTCTTGCGTCCGTCTTAAGAAAAAGAAGTTTAAAGCCTTGCTTTTCCATTCGATGGGTGGGTTTCTTATGATGTTAGGGGTGTGCGTGTTCGTCTTAATCCAGAAATCCAAAATTTACTTTCTGCAAATCCTAGATCCGAAATCTAGGATTTATTATGCATATTTATTTATGAACCCTACTTAATTAAAAATTAAGATTATGGAATATCAATTAGTCTAAAATTGAGAAATTTCAGATCTAAGACATATCATAATATGGGTTGGGCTTGGTAGCTCAATTAGGTCTAAGTGATTATCAAACGAAATCAAGAGTTGTTAGATGGATCAACAATGCTTAAATTGACCACCTAATAGGATTAAGTCTGGTCAAGATCAGTCACGATCAAGAAGACCTAATTAGGCTCAGAGGTTAGAGTTGGATTGTAGGCTAACCCAATTGTTCTGGCTCAACAATTTGGTGTCTAAGGTAAGTTTGGCACATCGACGCGACTGTTTTTTTAATGGAAGCTACTCGACTGAATGTTTTTGTACGAGTTAATGGCATATTCCTTCCACGATTCTTATCTGCCATATCTGTTGACACATTCTAATCTGAGTGGTCAATAATCGAGCTAACCCATGCACTAGTTAGTCATAATTGTTATGACTATGACAAGTCTAGTTTAATGAGACTGAATCAAATTTCCTAAGAAAGATTAAGTCTGAGGTCTTCCACCATTGTAGACAGTGGGCCCTTCCGGGTTGATTTTCTGCTGGATACAGTGCTCAGTTGCACCGGGAAGATGCAACCATGTCTATTAGGCATTGGATGCTATAGGCTGGAGAATGAGTTGGGCCAATATTCTGGATATCAGGAGAGACTCAATTAGAACCCAGTCTATACAAATGGTGGGTCTGACTTAACTAAGGAGTGGGATCAATATTCTGGATAGGTGAGATTCATGAATTAGAGATCAAGTTTGGGTGCACCATGATTAGAGAATCATTGAACAAGAGTTGTTCACTCATTGGCTAACCCATACCCAATAACTGTTAGTGAGTGATTGAGTCAGTTGGTGAGACCCACACCACCACTAGAAACATTAATCATGGAGATTTTTGCATCTCTACAGAGGGAGTGTAGAGATCAAGAAAATAGTGGAGCTAATTTATTTAAAAATAAAATTTCCTAAAAAATTGGTCAAGTCAAAATTATAATATCTAACTTGAATCTTGTTCTCTAAGGAAAATTCTCGTCCAAACCCTTGGCATATCCTGGACACACACAGATCTGGACTGGATCTCTAATATAAAGATTTGGCTAGGAAACTATAAAAATATTTTGGTTCTGAGAAGTTAAACCCATTGCTACCAGCAGGACCCTCCCACCTTGACCAGCACGTCCATCTATTTGAACAGAGAGACTCTAAGAGAAATGGATTAGCAGAAATATTAAGGCCAGAATTTAGATGGTTGGGCTCGATGTCTGATGGAAGCCCAGCGCCAACATGGGATATCGGATTGGCTCGCCAAATGTTGGCTCACCTCAGAAGATGTTTGGTGAACAAGTCGCTGCAGCCAAGTAACCAAGCATTGGAATGGACTTTTTAAGCTAAGATGCGTGATGGGCAGTCAGTCCAAGATTCACTGTCTGATAATGATCAAGAACATGGGAAGAGCTTAAGAAGGCTCAATGTGGAAGGACTTGGACCTGCAGAACAATATTATTCTCAATTCTTGACTGAATGCATATGGGCAATTTATCATGAATTACCACATGCATTAAACTTCAAAAATTCTTTTGGCCGAATTAATGAATTATGCTGGTTACCACTGAGCTTTCTATGAAAGGTTCTAAAGGCTCAGTCTTCTATGGAATGGACTTCTTCCAAAAAGAAAGTCTATAGAAAGAAAAAGAAGTCTGCGAAAAAGCAGAAGGTGGAAGGAGCAAAGAAAAGAAGGCAGTATACCAAAGAAAAGGGCGATGTCAAAGGAAATATTTTTCATTGCAACAGCGGTGACGGCTCATTGAAAGCGGAACTGCCCTACTGTACTTTGGCCACTCTCTGAGAACCAAGAAGGAAGGTCCTTCTGGAGTGATAACTCACTTTATTGAGTTCTACCTTACAGTTTCTTCTGCATTCCAGTTGTGGGTGTGCTTTGGTACTCTGGTTTACTAGTGCTCATCTGTGCACTTTCATGCAAGCTTTTGAGGATCAGCCAGGATAGCGGGAAGAGTCGAGGGATGAGCATGATCCTACGCATCCGGTAAGGAGCAAGATTGCCTGCAGTTAAGTCGGGGGAAACATACCCTGCTTAGATTTAGCACATCTAGTTAAGACTTGAGTGTTTGATAAGTGACTTTGTTATTGATTGTGCGTTGCAGCTAGTAATAGAAATTTGATTTCTATTCATGCTTTACCACAAGAAGGTATGTGATCACTTCTCTTTATAAGACCATTGTATACATTCTTTATGAAAGAAATAAATTATCAAGATGATTTCCTTATTAATGGCTTTATCAGGGTGCTAGCATATATTGAGGCTGTTCCTGTTCTAATATCGAGCAAATGTGAATGCCGGAACGACTCTAATGGATAGTCCCAAATCGACACGATATCTATGGGCACCTGAGCATTTACAGTCATATAGCAAAAAGATTAGGATTATATAATTGGAGAAGAAAATGGCTATTGAGTTCCATTGACTTTCCGAGTCATATTCCAACTTGTGAATCTGTCTTCAAGCAAATGACTTAAACTCCCTTTTGTTGGACATAGGGGAGAGGCCACAATCTCCTGCCCTAGTACATACGATTGTGTGCGGCCATTTTGATGTGCCAGTTAGAGGCAATTTTTGATCTACTTCATTATCTTTACCGATGAGTCTGTCTAGTATGGGATATGTGTATCTTATGAGACAAAATCTGAAGCTTTTAAAAGTTCAAAGAATTCAGACATGAAGTTAGAAAAACAAACTAGAAAAACCATTAAGGTTCTTCGATCAGATCGAGGAGGTGAATACCTTAGTCGGAAATTCCTAGACTATCTAAAGAAAAATGGCATAGTCTTCTCAATGGACTCCACCAGGAACACCTCAAACTCAACGGGATTTCAGAATGGAGAAATCGATCTTATTAGATATGGTTCATCATGATGAGCTTCACAGGACCTTCCTAATTTCCTGGGGACATCATTGTTAACTTCAAATTTATCTACTGAATAGGGTTCTCTCTCTAAAAACCGTTCTACCACACCTATGAGATATGCATGGTAAGAAAACCAAGTCTGAGTCATCTCAAAATTTGGGGTTGTCCAGCTTCATGTCAAAAGACAACAAGCAGACAAGTTAGAGTTTAGGTCCTTTAGAGCTCGATTTATAGGATATCCTAACGAGTCATTAGAGATACTATTTTAATTTCAGAAGACACAATGTGATTGGTTGAGTCGACATGCCATCTTTCTGAAAAATAGTTTATTCAAGATAGCTGCATAGGAAAAGCAGATCAATCTGATGAGAAGAAATCTCACAAGTACAACGAGCTTAAGGATCAATTGGAACCAAATCAGATTGAGCCAATAAGAACACTACCTCCTCCACCTCGTAAATTGGAAAGAGTTTCCCATCCCCCGGAGAGATACTTAGGTATTGTGTCAGAGGATGTAGAGAAAATGTTCCTCATAGGCAATGGTGCTCATGGTGATGATCCCAAAACCTACAATGAGGCAATATCAGATATCGACTCTGAGAAAATGGCTAAGATAATGCAGTCAGAAATTGACTCGATGCACTCAACCAAGTCTGGACCCTGGTAGATCCACCAGAAGGTTAAGTACATATTGGGTTGTAAATGGATCTTCAAGAAAAAGATTGTGGTAGATGGGAATGTGGAGACATTCAAGGCTAGACTAGTGGCAAAAGGCTATAGTCAACGCGAAGGCATTGGACTATTAAGGATACCTTTTCTCCAGTGGCACGCTTAAAATCCATTCCGCACATTGCTTGCCACTTGTTAGTCTATTTGCAATTAGAAAAATATTGGCAAAATGAATGTGAAAACGACGTTTAAATGGAATCTGAGGAGGATATCTATATGGACAGCCGCTAGGTTTCACATTCCAGTGATACTGATCACAGGTTTTGCAAGCTGCAAAGGTTCCATATATGGACTTAAGCAAGCATCTCGGAGCTGGAAACACTCATTTCAATGATATGATCAAAATGTTTGATTTCATCAAAAATGAGAGGAACCATGTGTTTTCAAAAAGACAGTGGGAGCGCTGTTGTCTTCCTCGTATTTATACATGGATGACATCCTCCTTATTGGGGAATGATATTCCCACGATATCAACAGTCAAATATGCTTGGTCCAAGGAATTCTCCATGAAAAGACCTAGGCGAAGCATCTTTTATTCTAGGAATTAAATCTATAGGGATAGACGAATAGGATGCTAGGACTTTCACAGAAGATGTACATAGGAAAGTACTAAGAGAGTTTAGTATGAAAAAAATTCTAAGAGGAGATTAATACCTTCAGATATGGTATTCATCTTCCAAAAGAAATGTGCCCCACGCATACCTGAGGAAATAGAAACGCATGAGCAAGATCCCATATGCTTCTGCAATAGGGAGCCTCATGTATGCCATGCTATGTTAAGACCTGATATAGCCCATGCTGTGAGTGTCACAAGCAGATATCAGTCAAATTACAATGAAGAACACTGGGAACTTCTGTGAAATGTATCCTTAAGTACTTGAGAAGAACTAAGGATATTGATGTTGGTCTTTGGTAATAGAGAACTCCAGTCCAAGGATACACAGACTCGGATTTTCATGTCCGATATAGATGATTGAAAGTCGACAATCTGGGAGGTCTGTTTGTATGCAATGGTGGTGCTGTCAGCTAGAAGAGTTCCAAGCAAACGGTGATAGCAGATTCCACCATGGAAGCAGAATATACTCACTGCATCAGAGGTGCGAAGAAGTATTCTGGTACAAGAAGTTTGCTGCAAGAAATCAGAGTTAATACCATCAGATGCCATTCCTCTAATACTGCGACAACAATGGCGCCATTAGCCCTACTAAGGATCCGAGGTCTACCAAAAATCCAAGCATATTAAGCAGCGATACCACCTCATCCGCGATTACCTCGAGAAGGGTTATGACGTGAGGTCAGAGACGTTCAACTCCACAGATAAGTGTGGTAGAGCCACTCACAAAGCGTTGGGCCAAAGAGGAATCGAAGCCCATCTGAGAAGATGGGACTTAGACTTGCAGCCAATTGATTTAGACAAGTGGAAGATTGTTAGATATTATGTGCCTAGAAGCCAAGAATTTGGCTGATACTTGTAATTACACTTCTAAGGGAAATTATAATTTTGACTAATATAAATTAAAATGGGTTATTTTCATCACAATGTGTATTTAGTGTCTGTGATACATCCTTTGAGTTAATGGTAATGATAAATTCATATTTTCAAGAGTGAAAAATTAAGACATGAATAATCATTATTAACTCAATAAATGCTCCAACCATAGGATCATCACGAGGATGGTGATTTGATCCAGAAGGGTTGGTGTACAATATTGCTTTTTCTTTAGTAGATGGAGTCTTAAGGCTACGTGTGGAGACACCGGAGCGAGAGTATAGGTACTCGTTAGAGAACGAGGGCACTGAGCGTGACCACCTCGAGTAGTCATTAGGAAGTCTACCTTCTCGTCAATGACTGACTCGATGCTGCAGTAGTGTGTCTGGTTCTTTGACCTGAGATGTGCATCGCAGTTCACCTTGAGGGTGTTATAGTTTGACTACACCATTACTCAATCCTAGCCATTCGGAATCCTGGGTGTATTGTTGGCTATAGCATGTTCATTATAGGAATGGATTGCATCAAGATGGAATCTATCTACCTCGGTGGTAGAGAGGCAAGCCTATGATATCATGAGAATTAGGTCCAGAAGTTCATGGCCATGTAGTAGAGTGAAATAATAGAAAGAGTTTCTATTTAGATTTTCATATCGACTGAATCGAATGATTACATTCATAGACTAGAATATAAGGGTTTGAGAGTTCACCTTAACCCTAAATCTGATCGGGGCTCAAGATAGAAAGAACTTAATCACACAGGTAGCTGCACCCAAGAGGTTCACATTCAGCTCTGATGGGTTTGCCACCAATATTACTGCTAGGTGTCACAGGTGGATTTTGGGAGCAATTAGAAAGATTTAGATTATCGATCATTCTAGCTGTTCGAATCAGAAGAGTTCTGATCCATCGAAAGGAGTTTCGATGATGTCGCATGATAGAGATCATGACATATCCATTACCATATAGAACTAAACCTAACTAGGTCACACAAATACCAGGGTTTGAATCTGGTGATCATCAATTGAGACTGAAATAAGATTCAATTAGGTTCAGAAAATCGTGCTAGCACTCGATGAACCTAACGTTCTTCTTTTGCTATCATAAATTATGTCCTGACTGAGCCAAAGGAGTTTGTCTCAATCAGAGGCCTTCATATAGGTCTGACTGGAGGTTGTCCAAGTTCAGAAAAGGTTGTTCTTATTTTTGTAAGGCAATACCTACCTATTTTGTCACCTGCCATTTCTGTGGCTTAATTTGGTCAAAATCTACCTTTGATGGTCAAATGTTGACCCATTGACACTTTGACTTTTGACCACATGTCACACACCTATTGAGAGCTGTGGGGCTTGTCCCCCTTCAGAAACCTGGCAAGAGAGAGGGCGCACGCCACCCTAGGCGTGGTGCCCAAGTTGAGGCGCTAGGTGTTCCTTGTGATAATGACTCCCATCTCCTTTTTGGATTCAATTAGAGTTCTCTAAGAACCAACTTTGACTGTCTTAGGCACCCTCTAAGGAGGAATCCAGGGGACTCTATTTCTACCAATCAGATTTAGATCTAATTTTCACAAAGAGTTATGATTGGTTGGGAGAAAGAGAAGTTGGATCACAGAAGTCTATAAATAAGATTCTATGCGCCCAACCCAAAAAAAATAGAATGTAATCGAATATGATTGAAAATAAAGGAATCACAATTCCACGCTCCAAGGCTGCCTCTTCCCCATCTTCCCTCCATGCCAAACCACTTCCCTCTCCTCTCACGTACAAAAGGAGTTCTTTGGATTTTTGGTTGGTGCGATTCAGATCAAAGAAAAGGCGATGAAAGCTAGAAGGCTGCACTACTGCAAAAGGACGCTGCTGATCTTCCAAAGGAGTTTTGAAGATTGTCCCAATCAGATCCAGATCTGATTTTTTAAGACATGATAGAGAAGAAGAGGATCTCCAAATCAAGCCTAAGTGGATACCGGTAGAGGTCAGGTGCTTGCGTGGCTAGATCCAGAATCTTCCGCTCACAGGATCATCAACGGATAATTGGATTACCCAAATCAGATAAATTAAATTTGATTTAATTTATCCTTATTTTATTTTATTTATTAAAATAATAAGAATCAGATCTGAAACATCTCAGATCTGATACAAATCAAAGAGAAATTTTTTTGAAATATATCGCTTGATCTGATCAGATCTGAACGAACCTGGATCGAAAAATCAAGATTTTCCTTCAGTGACATCTAGCAGTATATGGTAGCAACCCATCAGAGCTGAATGCGAACCTCTTGGTGTAGCTACCTATGTGATTAAGTCCTTCTATCTTGAGCTCTGATCAGATTAGGGTCAAGGTAAACTCGTCAAACCCTAGTTTCTATCATATGATGTAATCATTTGATTCGAGTCCGATGTGAAAATCTAAATAGAAACTCTTTCTATTATTTCACTCTAACTTGTTCATGGACTTTTGGACTTGATTCTCATGATCATCATAGGGCTGCTCCTCTACCATCGAGGTAGATAGATTCCATCTTGATGCCATCCAGTTCCTTATAATGAACATGCTATAGCCAACATACACCTCAGGGTCCGAATGCTAGGAGACCGAGTAATGGTGTAGTCAAACTATAACACCCTCAAGGTGAACTGCCGATGACCTCAGGTCGAAAGAACCAAACACACTACTACAGCATCGAGTCAGTCATTGACGAGAAGTTAGACTCCCTAATGACTACTCGAGGGTGGTCACGCTCAGTGCCCTCATTCTCTAACGAGTACCTGTACTCTCGCTCTTAGTGTTCCACACGTAGACTCAAGGACTCATCTACTAAAGAGAAGTGATGTACACCAATCTCTGGATCAATCACCATCCTACGTGATGACCTATAGTCGGAAGCATTTTATGAGTTATAATGATTATTCATTTCTTAATTTCAACTCTTGAAAATATGAATTATCATTATCATTAACTCAAAGGATGTTATCATAGACCACAATACACATATGTTGAAGAAAATATCCATTTTATTTATTTATAATCAAATTACAATTGCCCTTAGAAGTGTGTTACAAGTGTCATCCAATTCTGCTTCTATGGCACTACATATCTAACAATCTCTCACTTGTCCTAAAGCCAATTGGCTACAAGTCTAAGTCCCATCTTCTCAAGGTGGACTTCGATCTTCTGCTGGCCCAATGGCTTTGTAAGTGCGTCTGCCACATTATCTATAGAGTTGACTCTCTTGACCTCGACGTAACCCTTCTCGAGGTAATCGCGGATGAGGTGGTATCGCCGCTCAATATGCTTGGATTTCTAGTGAGACCTCGGCTCCTTAGCAAGGGCTATGGCGCCTTTGTTGTCGCAGTATAGAGGAATGGCATCTGATGGCATTACTCGGATTTCTGCAGCAAACTTCTTGTACCAGAATACTTCCTTTGCAGCTTCTGATGCAGCGATATATTCTACTTCCATGGTGGAATCTGCTATCACTGCTTGCTTGAAACTATTCCAGCTAACAGCACCACCATTGCACACAAACAGACTTCCAGATGTCAACTTTTGATCATCTATATCGGACATGAAATTCGAGTCTGTATATTCCTTGACTTGGAGTTCTCCATCACCAAAGACCAACATCATATCCTTAGTTCTTCTTAAGTACTTAAGGATACATTTCACAAAAGTCCAATGTTCTTCATCTGGATTTAACTGATATCTGCTTGTGACACTCATAGCATGTGCTATATTAGGTCGTGTACATAGCATGGCATACATGAGGCTCCCTATTGCAGAAGCATAAGGGATCTTACTCATGCGTTCTATTTCCTCAGGTGTGCTGGGGCACATCTCTTGGAAAGATGAATACCATGTCTGAAGGGTATTAATCCCCTCTTAGAGTTTTCCATACTAAACCTCTTTAGTACTTTCTCTATGTACATCTTCTGTGAAAGTCCTAGCATCCTATTCGGTCTATCCCTGTAGACCTTAATTCTTAGAATAAAGGATGCTTCGCCTAGGTCTTTCATAGAGAATTCCTTGGACAACCATAATTTGACTGTTGTCATCATGGGAATATCATTCCCAATAAGGAGGATGTCAGTCCACATACAATACGAGGAAGACAACAGCGCTCCCACTGACTTTTTTGAAAACACATGGTTCCTCTTCGTTTTTGATGAAACCAAACATTTTGATCACATCATTGAAACGAGTATTCCAGCTCCAAGATGCTTGCTTAAGTCCATATATGGATCTTTGCAGCTTGCAAACCTTATGATCAGTATCACTGGATGTGAAACCTAGCGGCTGTTCCATATAGATATCTTCCTCAAGATATCCATTTAAGAATGCCGTTTTCACGTCCATTTGCCACATTTCATAATCGAAATAGGCTGCAATGCCAAGCAATGTGCGGATGGATTTTAGCATAGCCACTGCGAAAAAGGTATCCTGATAGTCAATGCCTTCACGTTGACTATAATCTTTTGCCACTAGTCTAGCCTTGAATGTCTCCACATTCCCATCTACACCAATCTTTCTCTTGAAGATCCATTTACACCCAATAGGTACTATATCAATATGTATGCTTGATAATTAGAACAGGTACATCAATATGTAGCTGATAAAGACCATTAATAAGGAAACCATTTGTAATTTTATTTCTTTTATAAAGAATGTTACAATGGTCCTTAAAGAAGGTAATCACATAGCCTTCTTATGCTAAGCATAAAACAGAAATTAAATTTCTGCTAGCTGCAGGCACATAATTATAGTCTTTCAAAACTAAGTCTAAACTAGATGGTAATCGAAGAGGGTATATTCCCACGGCTACTGTAGCAACTCTTGCTCCATTACCGACGTATAGGATTATGTCTCCATCCCTCAACCTCCTGCTATCCTCAAGACCCTGTATGGAAGTGTACAGATGAGCACTAGAACCAGAGTCAAGTACCTAACTGGATGCAGAAGAAACCGTAAGGTTAGACTCAATAATGAGCATACCTCCAGAAGGACCTTCCTTCTTGTTCTTTAGGGTGGCCAGGTAAGTAGGGCAGTTTCGCTTCCAATGGCCGTCGCTGTTGTAATGGAAACACTTTCCTTTGACATCGGCCCTTTTCTTTGGTTCTGCCTTCTTCTTCTTTGCTCCTTCCACCTTCTGCTTTTTCGCAGACTCTTTTTCTTTCCATAAGACTTTCTTTTGGAAGGAAGTCCATTCCATAGTAAGAACTGAGCCTTTAGAACCTTTCATAGAAAGCTCAGCGGTAACCAGCATATTCATTAATTCGGCCAAGGAATTTTGAAGTTTATGCATGTGGTAATTCATGATGAATTGCCCATTTGCATCAGTCAAGGATTGTAGAATAATATCGTCTGCCAGTCTAAGTCTAACTTCACACCGAGCTTCTTAAGCTCCTCCATGTCCTTGATCATTGTCAGATAGTGATCTTGGATTGACTGCCCATCACGCATCTTAGCCTTAAAAAGTCATTTCATGACTTGATACTTGGCTGTGCGACTTTGTTCACCAAACATCTCCTGCAGGTGAGCCAATATTTGGCGAGCAATCTCAATATCCTCATGTTGGCACTGGAGCTCATCAGACATCGAGCCCAACATATAATATCTGGCCTTATTATCTTTGTCTATCCATTTTTTTAGAGATGCTCTCTGTTCAATAGATGGACGCGCTGGCAAGGTGGGAGGGTCCTGGTCCAGTACATGGGTTAACTTCTCAAAATCAAAAACTATTTTGTAGTTCCTGAGCCAATCTTTGTAATTGGGTTCGGTCAGTCTATGTGTGTCCAGGATATGTGCTAATGGATTGGACGCAGATATTTTCCTATAGAGAGTCAAAGATTCGAGTTAGATACTATAATTATGACTTGACCAATTTGTTTAGAAATTTTATTTTTAAATAAATTAGCTCCTACTATTTTCTCGTATTTCTACACTCCCTCTGTAGAGATGCAAAAATCTCCATGATTAATGATTTCTTGTGGATGGTGTGGTCTCACCAACTGACTCATCACCTCACCTAACAGTTATTGGGGATGGGTTAGCCAATGAGTGAACAACTCTTGTTCAATGATTCTCTAATCATGGTGCACCCAAACTTGATCTCTAATTCATGAATCTCACCATATCCAAAATATTGATCTACTCCTTAGTTAAGTCAGACCCACCATTTGTATAGACTAGGTTTCTAATTGAGTCTCTCACTATATCCGGAATATTGTGCCCAACTCATCCTCCAGCCTATAGCATCCAATGCCTAATAGACATGGTTGCGTCTTCCCGGTGCAACTGAGCCACTGTATCCAGCTAAGAATAATCAACCTCAGGAAGGGCCCGCACGTCTACAATGGTGGAAGACCTCAGACTTAATCTTTTCTTAGGAGAATTGATTCAGGTCTCATTAAACTAGACTTGTCCTAGTCATAACAATTATGACTAACTTAGTGGCATGGGTTAGCTCAGATTATTGACCATCTTAGATCAGAACTGTGTCAACAGATATGGCCAGGTAAGTAAGACCGTTGGAAGGAATATGCCATTAACTCGTACAAGAACGCATTCAGGTCGAGTAGCTTTTAATTAAAAACCAGTCGATCGTATGTGCCAAACTTACCTAGACACCAAATTGTTGAGCCAGAAACCAATTGGGTTAGCCTACAATCCATACTCTAACCTCTGAGCCTAATTAGGCTTTACTTGATCGTGACTTGATCTTGACCCAGACTTAATCCTATTAGGCCGGTCAATTAAGCATTGTTGATCCATCTAACCAACTCTTATTTCGGTTTGAATCAACCGCTTTAGACCTAATTGAGCACACCAACCAAAACCCAATATTATGAATATTCTTAGATTCTGAAATTCTCAATTTTTAGAACCTAATTGATATTCCATAATCTTAATTTTTAATTAAGTAGGGTTCATAAATAAAATATGTACAATAAATCCTAGGATTTCGGGATCTAGGGTTTTGCAAAAGATAAGTTTTGGATTTCTGATTAAGGACGAACACGCAACACCCTTAGACATCATAAGAACACCCCATCGAATGGGAAGCAAGCGCCTTTAAATTCTTCTTCATTCTTATGATCGGACGGCCAAGAGGAACGCCTTAATCAGGAACATGCAATACTACAAAATAGTTTTAGATCTATATCATATATCTCATATACAAATCAGATCTAAACATGGCATATTTTGCATACATATCATTTATCGAATCATGCATATTTTCAGATCTAAATTATCTCATAATAATCTAAAAAAATAGATTTAAATTAATCTAATCAAAATAAATTCTAATGTAGATAATTATGTAGAACTATTCTACAACTAGTCTAGACATGCATCATTCATATCTCATATGATATTTAAAATTAAATAATTTTATTTGCTATTTTTAGATGTCATTATAACCATTATAATATCAAAAAATAGTAAATAAATAGATTTAAAATATTATTTAATCAGATTAAATAAAAAACATGCAAGACTATTCTATAGAACTATTCTATTTTAGAACTAGTCATGCATATTTTCTAATCTAAGATCCAAATTATTTAATTTTAATTTTTTCTGATTTTAGATCTGATCACATCTTATGTGACATCTGAAGTTATTTATTTTCTAATTAAAATAAATTTAAAATAAAATTTAAACACTTTTAGAACCTTGGCTCTGATACCAGTTTGAGGGAAATCCTGATTTTTCGAACCAGGTTCGTTCAGATTTGATCAGATCAAGAGATATATTTCAAAAATTTTTTTCTTTAATTTAGATCAGATCTAAGATGTTTCAAATTTGATTATTATTATTTTAAAAATTAAATAAAATCTAGATAAATTAAATTAAATTTAATTTATCTTGATATGGGTAATTCTATTACCCGTTGATGATCCTGTATGCAGCGAAAAGTTCTGGATCTAGCCACGTAAGTGCCTAGTCTCTACCGATATCCACTCAGACTGGATCTGAAGATCCTCTTTTTTTCTATCACATCTCCAAAAATTAGATCTGGATCTGATCTGGAGGATCTTCAAAACTCCTTTTGAAGATCAGCAGTCGTCCTTTGCAGCAGCGCAGTCTTCTAGCTTTCAGTTGCCTTTCTTTGATCTGAATCGCACCAACCAAAAATCCAAAACTCCTTTTGGATGTGGAGAGGAAGGGGAGAAGGTGGTTTTGTGTGGAGGAAGGGGGGAGAGGCAGCCTTGGGCATGGGAAATTATGATTCCTTTCAATCACTTCCAATCACTATCTGGGTTGGGTGCAGGGTCTTATTTATAGACTGTCTGTGATCCAACTTCTCTTCTTCCCAACCAATCATAACTCTTTGTGAAATCAAATCTAAATTTGATTGGTGAGAATAGAGTCCCCTGGATTTCTCCTTAGCGGGCGCCTAAGATCAGTCAAAGTTGGTTCTTAGGAGAACTCTAATTGGAATCCAAAAAGGAGATGGAGTCCCGATCCAACAGGGACTCCTAGGCGCCTCCAACATGGGCACACGCCAAGGGTGGCATGCGCACTCTTCCTTGCCAGGTTCTGGTAGGGGGACAGGCCCCCACCAGCTCTCCAATAGATGTGTGACATGTGGTCAAAAGTCAAAGTGTCAATGGTCAACATTTGACCAGTCAAAGATAGACTTTTGACCAAAGTCAAAGAACAAGAAATGACAGGTGACCAAAAATGGTAGGTAATGTCTTACAAAATAAGACAACATTTTCTGACTTGGACAACCTCTAGTCAGACCATATGAAGGCCTCTGATTGAGCACAAACTCTTTTGGCTCAGTCAGGACAACTAATTTATGATAGCAAAAGAAGAACGTTAGGTTCAATCGAGTGCTAGCACGATTTTCTTGAACCTAATTGAATCTTATTCAGATCAATTGAACTGGATCAGTTCAATTGATGATCACCAGATTTAAACCCTTGTTTGTGTGACCTAGTTAGGTTCAGTTCTGTATGATAATGGGATATGTCATGATCTCTATCATTGACATCATCGAAACTCTTTTCGATGGATCAAAACTCTTCTGATTCGAACAGCTAGAATGATCGATCATCTAAATCATTCTAATTGCTCCCAAAATCCACTAGTGACACCTAGCAGTATATGGTGGCAACCCATCAGAGCTGAATGCAGACCTCTTGGTGCAGCTACCTATGTGATTAAGTCCTTCTATCTTGAGCCCCGATCAGATTAGGGTTAAGGTAAACTCATCAAATCTAGTTTCTATCATATGATGTAATCATTCGATTCGAGTTCGATGTGAAAATCTAAATAGAAACTCTTTCTATTATTTCACTCTGCCATGGCCATGAACTTTTAGACTTAATTCTCATGATCATCATAGGGCTGCTCCTCTACCACCGAAGTAGATAGATTCCATCTTGATGCCATCCAGTTCCTACAATGAACATGCTATAGCCAACATACACCTCAGGGTTTTGAATGGCTAGAAGACCGAGTAATGGTGTAGTCAAACTATAACACCCTCAAAGTGAACTATCGATGCACCTCAGGTCATAGAACCAGACACACTACTGCAGCATCGAGTCAGTCATTGACAAGAAGGTAGATGTTAGATATATGTGCCCTAGAAGCTAGATTTGGCTGACACTTGTAATACACTTCTAGGGGCAAAATTGTAATTTTGACTATAATTAATGAAATGGGTTATTTTCTATCACACATGTGTATTTAGTGTCTGTGATACATCCTTTGAGTTAATGGTAATGATAATTCATATTTTCAAGAGTTGAAAATTTAAGACATGAATAATCATTATTAACTCATAAACAGCTCCCGACCATAGGATCATCACGAGGATGGTGATTGATCCGGAAGGTTGGTGTACGATCGCTTCTCTTTAGTAGATGAGTCTTGAGTCTACGGTGTGGAGACACCGGAGCGAGAGTACAGATACTCGTTAGAGAACGAGGGCACTGAGCGTGACCACCTCGAGTAGTCATTAGGAAGTCTACCTTCTCGTCAATGACTGACTCGATGCTGCAGTAGTGTGTCTGGTTCTTTGACCTGAGATGCATCGGCAGTTCACCTTGAGGGTGTTATAGTTTGACTACACCATTACTCGGTCTCCTAGCCATATGGAACCCTGAGGTGTATGTTGGCTATAGCATGTTCATTTGTAGGAACTGGATTGCATCAAGATGGAATCTATCTACCTCGGTGGTAGAGGAGTAGCCCTATGATGATCATGAGAATCAAGTCCAGAAATCCATGGCCATGGTAGAGTGAAATAATAGAAAGAGTTTCTATTTAGATTTTCACATTGGACTCGAATCGAATGATTACATCATATGACAGAGACTAGGGTTTGACGAGTTCACCTTAACCCTAATCTGATCGGGGCTCAAGATAGAAGAACTGAATCACACAGGTAGCTGCACCAAGAGGTTCGCATTCAGCTCTGATGGGTTGCCACCATATACTGCTAGGTGTCACTGGTGGATTTTGGGAGCAATTAGAATGATTTAGATGATCGATCATTCTAGCTGTTCGAATCAGAAGAGTTCTGATCCATCGAAAGGAGTTTCGATGATGTCTATGATAGAGATCATGACATATCCCATTACCATACAGAACTGAACCTAACTGGGTCACACAAACAAGGGTTTGAATCTGGTGATCATCAATTGAACTGATCTAGTTCAATTGATCTGAATGAGATTCAATTAGGTTCAAGGAAATCATGCTAGCACTCGATTGAACCTAACGTTCTTCTTTTACTATCACAAATAAGTTGTCCTGACTGAGCCAAAGGAGTTTGTGCTCAATCAGAGGCCTTCATATGGTCTGACTGGAGGTTGTCCAAGTTAGAATAGGTTGTCTTATTTGTAAGACATTATCCTGCCATTTTTGGTCACCTGCCATTTCTTGTTCTTTGACTTTGGTCAAAAGTCTACCGTTTGACTGGTCAAACATTGACCATTGACCCTTTGACTTTTGACCACATGTCATGCACCTATTGGAGAGCTGGTGGGGGCCTGTCCCCCTGCCAGAACCTGGCAAGGAGAAGGGCGCACGCCAAGGGTGGTGTGAGCCCAAGTAGGAGGCGCCTAGGAGTCCTTGTTGGACAAGGACTCCACCTCCCTTTTGGATTCCAATCAGAGTTCTACTAAGAATCCAGTTTGACTGGTCTTAGGCACCCTCTAAGGAGGAATCCAGGGGTCTCTATTTCAACCAATCAGATTTAGATCTGATTTCACAAAGGGTTGTGATTGGTTGAGAGGAAGAGGAGTTGGATCACAAGAGGTCTATAAATAAGACCCTGCGCCCAACCCTAAAAAAAAAAAGTGAATGCAATTGAGAAACCCCACACCCCAAGGCTGCCTCTCCCCTCCTTCTCCAGGCCATAGTCTCTTCTCCCCTTGCTCTCCACGTCCAAAAGTATTTTGGACTTAGGTTGGTGCGATTCAGATCAAGAAAAGGCGATCAAAAGCAAGAAGGCTGCGCTGCTGCAAAAGGACGACTGCAGATCTTCAAAAGAGTTTTGAAGATCCTCCAGATCAGATCCAGATCTGATTTTTGGAGGTGTGATAGAGAAGAAGAGGATCTTCAGATCCAACCTGAGTGGATACCGGTAGAGGCCAGGCGCTTGCGTGGCTTAGATCCAGAACCTTCCGCTGCAATCAGGATCATCTACAGGGTAATAGGATTATCCAAATTAGGTAAATTAAATTTGATTTAATTTATCTTATTTTATTTTATTTATTAAAATAATAAGAATCAGATCTGAAATATATCAAGATTTGATTGAGATCAAGAAAAAATTTTTGAAATATATCTCTTGATCTAATCAGATCTGAACGAACCTGGATCGGGAAATCAGGATTTCCCTTCAGTAGACTCCCTAATGACTACTCGAGGTGGTCACGCTCAATGCCCTCGTTCTCTAACGAGTACCTATACTCTCGCTCCAGTGTCTCCACACCGTATACTCAAGACTCATCTACTAAAGAGAAGCGATTGTACACCAACCTTTTAGATCAATCACCATCCTCGTGATGATCCTATGGTCGGGAGCATTTTATGAGTTAACAATGATTATTCATGTCTTAAATTTTTTAACTCTTGAAAATATGAATTATCATTACTATTAACTCAAAGGATGTATCACAGATACTAAATATACATATGTGATAGAAAATAACCCATTTTATTTATTATAGTCATAATTATAATTTTGCCCTTAGAAGTGTATTACAAGTGTCAGCCAATTCTGGCTTTTAGGGCACATATATCTAACACTAGCCTATATCCTAGACATCCACAGACTGACTGGATCTAATTACAAGGATTAGCTCCAGAACTTCAAAATTATTTTGGGTTCTGAGAAGTTGACTCATGTATTGGATTAGGATCCCTTCACCTTACCAGCTCGTCTATCCATCGAACAGAGAGCGTCTCTTAACAAATGGATGGATGAAGATAATAAGACTAGATACTACATGTTGGACTCGATGTCTGATGAGCTTCAATGCCAACATGAAGATATCAAGACTGCCCACCAAATGTTGGCTTACCTACAAAAGTTATTTGGTGAATAGAGTCGCGCAGCTAAATATCAAATCACTAAATGACTATTTAAGACTAAAATGCATGATGGATAGTCAGTCCAAGATCATTATCTGATGATGATCAAAAACTTGGAAGAGCTTGAGAAGCTTGGGGTGAAATTAGATCAAAATCTGCAGAATGATATAATTTTGTAATCCTTGACTGATACATATGGACAGTTCATCATGAACTATCATATGCATAAACTTCAGAATACTCTGGTCGAGCTTATGAATATGTTAGTTACTGCTGAGCTTTCTAAGAAAGGTTCTAAAGGCTCAGTACTTGCTATGGAATGGACTTCTTTCAAGAAAAATTTTTTTGGAAAGAAGAAGAAGTCTGTGAAATAGCAGAAGATGGAAGGTGAAAAGAAAAAGAAGGCAGAGCTGAAGAAGAAAGTCGCTGACAAAAGAAAGTATTTTCATTGTAATACTGATGGCCACTGAAAGCGGAACTGCCCTACATACCTGACCACCCTGAAGAATAAGGAGACAGGTCCTTCTACAGGTATGCTCGTTATTGAATCTAACCTTACGATTTCTTCTACATCCAGTTGGGTGCTTGACTCTGGTTCTAGTGCTCATCAGTATTACAATAGCAAGTCTAGTCTGACTGACACCTAATTTATGAGACCAGTCTGACTGGAGCTTATCCAGGTCAGAAAAGGGTTGTCTTAATTTATGAGATAAATTTGAGACAACACTTGCTATTTTCCATCACCTGCTAATTCTTATCATTTGACTTTGGTCAAACATTGACCTTTGACCCTTGGACATCTACCCATATGTCATGAACTTATTGGAGAGCAGATAGGGGCTTGTCTCCTTACTAAAATTTGGAAAGAAGGGGGTGCATGCTTAGGGAGGTGTGCGCCCATGGATAGGGATGCCTAGAGTCTCATATGGATGGGACTTCAGGTTGCTTCTTGAATTCTACTTAGGTGACCCTTACCCATAGACTTTGACCAATCTTAGGCGCCATCTAATGATGAATTTATGGGGCTCTCATCTGATTGGATTAGGTGATGTCATCCCACCAATCAGATTTAGATCTGATTGCACGAAGCAATGTGATTGGCTAGGATGATGTGGCACTACATAGTACAACAGGGTCTATATAAACCCTATCTATGCCACACTTTGATAGAGTTCCTCTTAGCCCATGCCCCAAGGCTACCCCTCTCCCTCTTCCATACCATCTTCTGATCCTCTCTCTCCTCTCCATGCCTAAGGGAAGTTGGGCTCCAATTTGGTGCGATCCAGGCAAGAAAAAGCTGGCGAGAAAGGAAGAAGGCAGCACTGCTGTAGAGACGACTGCTGATCTTCAGAAGGAGTTTTGAAGATCCTCCAAATCAGATTCAGATCTAATTTTTGGAGAAGTGATAAAGAAGAAGAAGATCTTCAGATCCAACCTAAGTGGATACTGGTAGAGACCAGATGCTTGCATGGCTAGATTCAGAATCTCAGGCAATCAGCAGGATCATCAAAGGATAATCAGATTATCCAACATCAAGGTATAAATTAAATTTATTTTTATTTTTATTCATTAGATCTATAAAATTAGATCTAAAACATCTCAAATCTGATATGGATGCTTGAGAGAAATTTTTGAAATATCTCTCTTGATCCGATTAGATCTAAACGAACCTGATCCGAGAAATTAGGATTTCTCCTTCAGTATCTATCTTTAATATCAAGTAAAATGTGAATGCCATAAGATCAAAATGACTCAGGGATAGTCCAAATGATAGATATCTATGGCACCTAAGCCTACGTCATATAGCAGAAGATAGGATTAACAAATTAGAGAAAATTTGGCTATTGAGTTCGTTGACTTTCGAGTCATATCTAATTTATGAATCATGTCTTCATAACAAAATGACTAAGCTCCCTTTTGTAGGACATGGGAAAAGGGCCACGAAACTACTTGCCCTAGTACATTCTGATGTGTGCGGCATATTTGATGTGCTGGCTAGAGGCAACTTTGACTACTTCATAACCTTTACTGATGATTTATCTCGGTATGGGTATATGTATCTTATGAGACATAAGTTTGAAGCCTTTGAAAAGTTTAAGGAATTTAGACATGAAGTTGAAAAGCAAACTAGAAAACCCATTAAGGTTCTTCGATCAGATCGAGGAGGTGAATATCTTAGTCGAAAATTTCTTGACTATCTCAAGCAAAATGGCATAGTCTCTCAATGGACTCCACTTGGAATACCTCAACTCAATGGAATTTCAAAATGGAGGAACCGAACCCTATTAGATATGGTCTGATCTATGATGAGCTTCACAGACCTCCTTGATTTTCTATGGGGACATAGTCTGTTAACTGCTATATATTTACTGAATAGGGTTCTCTCTAAAATCATTCCTACCATATCGTATGAGATATGGCATGATAAGAAATCAAGTCTGAGTCATCTCAGAATTTGGGATTGTCCAGCTCATGTCAAAAGGCAATAAGCAGACAAGTTAGACTATAGGTCCTTTAGAGCTCGATTTATAGGATATCCTAAAGAGTCATTAGAATATTATTTCTATATTCTAGAAGACCATAATGTGATTGTGAGTTGGCATGCCATCTTTCTTAAAAAATAGTTTATTCAAGATGGTGGCATTGAAAAATCGATCAAGCTCGATGAAAAAATCTCATAAGAGCAACGAGCTAAGGACCCTATGGAATCAAATCAGGTTGAGCCAATACAATCACTACCTCCTCCATCTCATAGATCGAAAAGGATTTCTGTCCCTCTGAGAGATACTTAGGTACTATTTCAGAAAAAGTAGAGAAAATGTTTCTTGTAGGTAATAGGATTCATGGTGATGATCCCAAAACCTATGATGAGGCGATATCGAATATCGACTCTGAGAAATGGTTAGAGGCAATGAAGTCAGAAATTGACTCGATGCACTTAAACCAAGTCTGGACCTTGGTAAATCCAATAGAAGGTATAATACCTATTCGGTGTAAATGGATCTACAAGAGAAAAATTAGTGCAGATGAGAATGTGGAGATATTCAAAACTAGATTAGTGGCAAAAGGGTATAGTCAGCACGAAGGAATTGACTATCAGGATACCTTTTCGCTAATAGCCATGCTAAAATCCATCCGTACATTGCTTACTATTACAGCCTATTTTGATTATGAAATATGGCAAATGGATGTGAAAATGGCATTTTTAAATGGATACCTTGAGGAAGATATCTAAATGGAAGAGTCACTAGATTTCACATCCAGTGATATTGATCATTAAGTATGCAAGCTGCAAAGGTCCATATATGGACTTAAGCAAGCATCTCGAAGCTGGAATACTCATTTTAATGATGTGATAAAATTATTTGATTTCATCAAGAACAAGGAGGAACCATGTATTTTCAAAAAGGCCAGTGGGAGCGCTATTGTCTTCCTCGTACTGTACGTGGATGATATCCTCCTTATTGGGAATGATATTTCCATGTTTACCATAGTTAAAATATGGTTATCTAAAGAATTCTTCATGAAAGACCTAGGAGAAACATCCTTTATTCTAGGAATAAGTCTATAGAGATAGACCGAATAGGATGCTAGGTCTTTCACAGAAGATGTACATAGAGGATGTGCTAAAGAGGTTTAGCATGAAAAACTTCGAGAGGAGATTGGTACCCTTCAAACATGGCATTCATCTCTCCAAAAAAATGTGTCCCAACACACCTGAGGAGATTAAACGCATAAGCAAGATCCCTTATGCTTCAGCAATAGGGAGCCTCATGTATACCATGTTATGTATATGACCTGATATAGCCCATGCTATGAGTGTCACGAGCAAATATCAGTCAAATCTAGGTGAAGAATACTGAACTTCTATGAAATGTATCCTTAAGTACTTAAGAAGAATTAAGGATATGATGTCGGTCTTTGATAATAGAGAACTCCAAGTTCAGGGATATATAGACTCAGATTTTATGTCTGATATAGATGATCGAAAGTCGACATCTAGGAGTCTATTTATGTGCAATGGTGGTGCTATCAGTTGGAAGAGTTCCAAGTAGACAGTGATAGCAGATTCCATCATGGAAGCAGAGTACCGATGCGTCAGAAGCTGCGAAGGAGGCATTCTGGTATAAAAAGTTCATTACAGAGATCAGAGTGATGCCATCGGATGCCATTCCTCTGTACTGCGATAATAATGGCACCATAGTCCTTGCTAAGGATCCAAGGTCTTACCAGAAATTCAAGTACATCGAGTAGCAATACCACCTCATCCATGATTACCTTGAGAAAGATTACGTTGAGGTTAAGAGAGTCAACTCCACAGACAATGTGGCAGACCCAATTACAAATCCATTGGGCCAGCAGAAGATTGAAGCCCATCTTGAGAAGATGGGACTTAGATTTGTAGCCAATTGGCTTTAGGTCAAGTGGGAGTTTGTTAGATATGTGTGCCCTAGAAGCTAGATTGGCTGACACTTGTAACATACTTCTAAGGGCAAAATTATAATTTTAATTATAAATAATAAAATAGATTATTTTCTATCATAGTGTGTATTTGAAAGTGTCTGTGATACATTCCTTAAGTTAATGGTGATGATAGTTCATATTTTCAAGAGTTGAAAATTTAAGACATGAATTTTTATTATTAACTCATAAAATGCTCCAAACTGTAGGATCATCATGAGAACGATGATTGATCTAGAAGGTTGGTGTACGATCACTTCTTTTGGATAGATGAGTCTTGAGTCTATGGTGTAGAGACACCGGAGTGAAAGTATAGATACTCGTTAGAGAACGAGGGCACTGAGCATGACCACCTCGAGCAGTCATATGGAAGTCTACCTTCTTGTCAATGACTGGCTCGAAGCTACAGTTGTGTGTCTAGTTCTTTGACCTGAGGTGCATCGATAGTTCATCTTGAGGGTGTTATAGTTTGACTACACCATAACTCAGTCCTCTAGCCATTCGAAATCCTAAGGTGTATGTTGGCCATAGCATGTTCATTATAGGAATTGGATTGCACCAATTGGGGATCTATCTACCTCGGTAGATGAGAAGTAGCCCTATGATGATCATGAGAATCAAGTCCATAAGCCCATGGCCATGGTAGAGTGAAATAATAGAAAGAGTTTCTATTAGGGTTTTCACATTGGACTTGAATCGAATGATTAATTCATATGACAGATATTAGGGTTTGATGAGATCACCTTAACCCTAATTCGATCAGAGCTTAAGATAGAGAAACTTAATCACACAGGTAACTGCACCAAGAGGTTCACTTTTAATTCTGATGTGTTGCCACCATATACTGCTAGGTATCATTAGTGAATTTTGGGAGCAATTAGAATAATTTGGATGATCGGTCCATGCCACATAGCCCCTCTCTCTTCTTCTCCATGCCACCCTCTGGTCCTCTCTCTCCTCTCCACGCCCAAGAGACTTTGGGCATGAACATGGTACGATCCAAGCAAGTGAAAGGCGCTAGGAAAGGAAGAAGGTAGTACTACTGCAAGAGACAATGACTGTTCTTCAAATACCATTTTGAAGACCTTCAAGATTAGATCTAGATCTGATTTTTAAAGGATTGATTAAAAAGGAGAAGATCTTCAAATTCTCTTCAAGTGGATATCGATAGAGGTCAAGCACTTGCATGGCTACATCCAGAACCTCAGGCAAACATCGGGATCATCATAGGATAATTGGATTACCCAAAATAAAGGTAAAATTAAATTAGATTTAATTTTAATTTTAATTTTTATTATTAGATCAATAATATTAGATCTGAGGAGTCTCAAATTTGATTAGAATCTTAGAGAAAAATTTTTTGAAATATCCCTCCTGATCCAATCAGATCTGAACGAACCTGACCCAGAAAATAGGTTTTTCTCTTCACAAAATAGGTAACTAGTTGGGATGCCCAACACTTAGGCACCCCATCCTATGTTTTTGGCGTGGACTAGGAATAAGGGGCACACTAAATCCTCCTCTTTCCCATGAAAAAAACCAGAAAATAATAAAGGTGGTTGGTGGCAAAATGATATAGAGTTTTGATTGCATCAAACTCTATCAAATAGAGTTCGATTTCGAACCAAATAGCCTTATTTAACTTGGTCTACTAACAAACTTCCATGTAAGAAAGAATGGGAGCAAGGGGGCATGCATGAAGACTTGGGAGAGAGGGTTTTCCATGAACTAAACATTCCAAAGTGAGCATGGAGGCATTGGGACTAAGGTGGTGCAAGGAGGGAAGTTCCTAGTCTTACTAGGATTCTTATTTTGACTTGGTCCAGTATGGTTTCTCAAACCAAATCAAACCAAAATTAATTAAACCTAATTAAATTAGATCCTAAACTAATTAAAAACTTAATTAAATTAGATTAAATTAGATTTAATTCTAATTTAATTTTTTAATTAAATTAGAAAATTGGGTTGATCCAAGTCCTAATTAAACTAGGACTAGTTCTTCCTTGAACTTGGCTTATCCAATAAACCAATTGGACTTGATCCAATCAAGTCCAAACCAAATCTAATTAAATTATATTTAATTAGACTTAATCTCAGCACTTTGGCTTAATCAAATTAAGTCAATTAGTAATCTAATTACTAATCTATCCTCCTGCAACACTTTCACTATGTTAAACACCAATCGTATTGATCGTTTAATCCTTGAATGATTCTTAATCATTGATCAACCATTCGACCAGATCGTGAGCTCTAATGTGTGTAACCTCATAGGTCCAAACTTAAGTTGGTAGCATAAGAATAAATTTCTATACCAATCGAAGTAACTATCTAGCAATGGTATCCGACGGTCGGATAAATCGAATGTGTGGAACAACATCCTTAAAATTCATGTGGATATAGTTTTCATATAATTCATCTCCTTGACCAAAATGCTCATAGGATACCTCAGAGTTCAACTATCAACTCCGATCAGGTTGTCCACATTGTATTTCAAAATACCAAATCCATCTTATGGATTACCCTAGCCAAGGTTTTGCTATATTGAAATACAATGATACATTCTTCTCCAACTCTTGGAGTGATTAATTCCATCTTAATCACATACTGACTTTGCAAGTAATTGACTATACACAGAAGCCTTCTATTACTGAATTAGAAATTTAGTTAGTCCGATACCAAAGTACAGTGAGTTGCTTACAAGTCCTGAGGTGATCTCAGGTCTAAGGGATGCTTATATATATATCCTATCAAAGACATTCTCGATAGCAGAATGCTCTGGAGCTGATCACGTTCAATGACGATGTGCCCCTACATCTCACCTATATGTCATACCAGTGTCTTCATACTTCTTGGTTAAAAGGACAATCAATCTATATGGCATACAACAATCTATATTTGATGGATGCTGTCATCCTAACTAACAACCTAACATTTGGTCATGAACAATTTAAAGAACTAATAGATAAATCCTCTCTTTATCGAATCTAAATAGTCCTAAGAACTTCATCACAACAATGAAGTTTGTTAGAAGATGAAAACTTATGATGAAAATATCAAAAATATATTTTATTAATTAATAAATCAATTATAATTATAATATAGCTCAATCATCAATAGGCTGATGATTGGCTTTGGAACACATTTTTCAACAACTTTTACTTGTCATAAAGCTACTCGGCATACTATCTAATACCCATCTTCGACTTGTGGTTGTCGAACTCCTTTATCGCCATGGCTTTAGTGAAGGGGTCGGCCAAGTTCTTCTTTTCATTGATCTTCTAAAGATCGACATCACCTCGATCTATGATCTTTTGGATTAGGTGGAAGCAGCGCAAAATGTGCTTCATCCATTGGTGTGCCTTTGGTTTCTTTACCTGAGCTATGGCACCAGTGCTGTCATAGTATAGCAGAATCGGACCATCTAGGAAGGATGCTACTCCGATCTCGGTGATAAACTTTTTCAACCACACAGCTTTCTTCATGGCATCTGATGCTATGATGTACTCTACTTCGCAAATAGAGTCTACCACAATATGTTGCTTGGAACTCTTTCAGTGGATGGCTCCACCATTCAGAGTAAAGATATATCCCGACATGCTTCTACTGTTACCATGTTTAGATTGAAAGTTGGAGTCTGTAAACCCTACAAGTTTTAGATCTAACTCGTTATAAACCAACCATTGGTCCTTAGTATTTCTTAAATACTTAAAGATGGCTTTAACCACTTTTCAATGATTTTCTCCAGGGTCAGACTGGTATCTACTCACTACTCCTAGTGAGTATGCCATGTCTGGTCTTGTACATGTCATGGCATACATGATAGATCCCACTGCTAAAGCATATGGAACACTACTCATACGCTCTCTCTCTTCAAGAGTCGTCGGACAATCCTTCTTAGAGAGAAAAATTTCATGATCTATTAGAATATAGTCCTTTTTGGAATTCTCCATGCTGAACCTTTTCAATACAATATTTATGTATGTGGACTGGGATAACCCAAGCATCCTTTTAAATCTATTCCTATAGATCTTCATTTTTAGGATATAGGATGCTTCATCCAAGTCCTTTATGGAGAACTATGATGACAACCAAACTTTTATTTTCTATAGTGCGAGGATGTCATTTTCAATTAAGATAATATCATCTACGTACAAGACAAGGAATACTACTGCTAGACCATTTACCGATTTGTAAATGTAGGGCTCTTTTTCATTCTTAACGAAGCCATACATTTTGATCATCTTATCAAAATATATGTTCCAACTCTGAGATGCCTGCTTCAATCCATAAATGGATCTCTAAAGCTTGCACATCTTGGACTCATCTGTAGATGTGAATCCCTCAGGTTGTATCATATACACCTCTTCAATCAGCTCTCCATTTAGAAAAGCTATCTTCATATCCATCTGCCAGATCTTATAGTTCATATGGACAACTATTATAAGTATTATCCGAATGAATTTAAGCATTATCACAGGAGAGAATGTCTCATCATAGTCAATACTATAATGTTGATGATATCCCTTGGCAATCAGATGGGCTTTATAGGTCTCCACTTTTTCATTTATACTCCTTTTTCTTTTGAAGATCCACTTACACCTAATTTGTTTAATCCCTTCAGATGGGTCAACCAATGTCCACACATCGTTGATCTTCATGGACTCCATTTCGAAATTCATGATCTTGAGCCATTTCTTAGAATCAGATCTCTGCATTGCATTGATATAGGTGATCAGATCCTCATCATTCTTATCAAGTTCGTTGGGATCACTGTCTCGGACCAAAAAACTATAGTATCTATCCGGCTGACACAGTACTCTACCAAATTGCCTTAATGGTGTAGGTACATTAGGCTCTAAATCTGATCTAATCAAATTCGACTCAGGTTCAGCTATAGATATCGATCTTTCTATCTATTGAACTTCATCAAGTTCAATTTTAAAGGCAATAATTCCTTCACCAAGGAACTTCTTTTCTAAAAAAATTATCTTAAGACTGATGAACACCTTTTATTCATCAACATAATAGAAAGAGTAACCCTTACTTTCTTTGGGATACTCTATAAATACACATTTATCTAATCGGGATCCAAGCATATCTGTATGCAAACGTTTGACATAGGTCGACAATCCTAAACCCGTAGGTGAGAGAGTGTAGGCCTACGCTCAGTCCATATCTCATATGAAGTCTTTACGATAGATTTACTCGGTACATTATTCAATATATAACATACAGTCTCAAAAGCATAACCCCAAAATGAAACAGGCAAACTAGCAAATTCCATCATAGATCAAACCATATCTAATAAGGTTCAATTTCTCCTTTCTAATACACCATTATGCTGTGGTATTCCTGGAGGAGTCCACCGTGAGAAAATCCTATTCTCTCCTAGATGTGTCAAGAACTCACTGGATAGATATTCACCTCCTTGATCCGATCAAAGAGTTTTAATACTCTTCCCAATTTGTTTTTCTACTTCACTTTGGAATCTTTTGAACATTTCAAATGAATCCAATTTATGTTTCATCAGATAGACATATCCATACCTAGATAAATCATCTATGAAAGTGATGAAGTAGAAATATCCACCTCTAGCACCTGTATTCATTAGTCTGCATACATCGGTATGTTCAAGGCCTAAGAGCTTAGTTACTCTTTCATCTTTTTCAGTAAAAGATGATTTGGTCATTTTTTCAAGAAGATAGGACTCATAGATTAGAAGTGATTCACAATCACTAACTTTGAGGATTCCTTCTTGAGTCAACCTGTTTATCCTATTCTTATTAATGTAACCTAGCCTACAGTGCCATAGATAGATATCAAAGACATTATCTAATTTTGGATATTTTCTAGAAGTGTACATTACACTCACAGATTGTGATAAAATGTAAATACCATTTTTTTATTGTCCTTGCATTATTGTAACATTATTCATAATGATATCATAATAATCTTTCTTTATAGATAAATGATAACCATCTTTGGTCAAAAGGCTAACAGAGATTATATTCATCAGAAAGGAAGGACAATAATGATATTTATTTAAAGTAATGATATTAGTGTTGACAATAAGTTGAACTATTTTTATAGCTAGAATTAGAACAGATCAATAATTACTAGTATCTAATATCCAAGTAGAAGTATCACAAATAGAGAAATTACAAGGTGTTATCATATAACATCCTTGATCAATAATTACTTGCTTATGTCTCTTATTCAGTCTGTTGGGGTTATGAAAATTAAAATACTGAGGATAGTTCTTCTTCCAATGCTCCTTCTTACAATGGAAGCATTCTACCTGATCTAGGTTATTTTTGGATCTTATGTTTAAACTGGGTATAGAGGCCTCAACACAAATCACTTCATGCTGCTAAACAACATTTAACTTTCAATACTTATTATCAAAGTTGGGTCCCATAAGTTTATCACTATCTAACAGTAAATGGAGCAACTATGGTTTGGATTTAACTACATAAAGAAAAATCAAAAGCCTAGTTGATAATTGATTCATTAAACCTAAAGATTTAGAGTTTAATCAAAAGATTCTCCCACTATTTTATTCGAATTGGTAGCCTCTACCTCTAATTCGAGGAATTATCCTAATTTCTTAGTGGGTACTAGAATCCACATAGGTTATAAACAAGTCCAACTATGGTTGGTCAATCTATGTACATCTAAAGATAGGTTCATAACCAATTGTTTCTCCAAATAATTTTTAGTAATTTAATTTTATCCCAGATATCTTTTCAATAGGCTAGGGCCTTCATTGAAAGTCTCGATTAGATCCAACCATTAACATAATTATACTTAGTCTATCTAACTAATGAATGATTAAGTCCAACTATGGTTAGTCAATCTAATCATCATTTAGAGAGATGCGGTCAAGAAATCATATCATGAATGATAATTCTATTAGCGGATAAGCACCAGGCCTATGGGCCTTCAATGATTATCCAACTAATGGATCCATTATCATCCACTTAATGGAAGGCTATGATCTAGTTATCACCATAACTATTTTATTTTAAGGATCTAATAATTTTAAAAAATTTTAATTTAAGAAAGAGATAAGGTTAGATGAACCAGCTTATCATGATCCTTCCACTGACTTCATCAAGTCTGCTTAAGGAAGACCATTAATAGGCTGGTCTAGGAGCATCTAAATCAGTCACACTGATTTACCTAACTGATATGGATTAGCTCGAACAGTTAAGTGATCCGATCAAAACATAATTTCACTAAAAGGTCAGGTAAGTTCGATCAGTGGGAGGATCTACCAAAGCTTGCCTTAGACACCATCAAAAATGGCCAGGTAAGCGGGCTACCAATTAAAGACCATCGATCTGATTTAATTAGTCTTGATTAGATCAACCTAACAGTTCATATTAGACTGTGTAGCTAAGAATCAAGTCCATCTTGGGTCTCGTTAAAGATATTGACTTGACCAACTACAACTATTATAATTGATCTAAAGAATCCTTGACCTAATCTAAGACAACAATTGATTAGATTTAGTCAATTTTTTAATTAAGTTGATTTTTTAATCTAACCCTTGGTTTAACCCAATTATTGGATCTAATCTTCACTAACCCATTTAACCCAATGTGTTATGATTTGTATCTTAGGATCTTCAATTCACAATCCTAGATCCTAATCAAACTTCTTAATTCTTAATTAAGTTTTGGATTGAGGGTTGGAGTTTGACTTTCTAAAAATAATTTTTATATTTTTAAAATATTTTTATAATATAGTTCTACCAGCCAAGTTGCATGTTTGATTCATAATTAATATGCAAGTAAGATAAATATGAAACTACTTTAGATCTAATCTAAACAGGTTCATGTAATTGAAACAGTTTTAACTCTAATCAATCATAAATTATCTTAGATCAAATTTAACATATTTATGATAATTAAAATTAGATTAAATTTTTTTTAATCAGATCATAAAATTTTTTAGATTTAATTTAAAATTTTATGATCAATATTTTAGATCAGCACGTACTAGAATAAACTCTCCACTGTAAGGGATAAACCTTACATTAGGATAACCTTATAGCAGTTCGTACAATCTAATATTTTTATTTTTAGATCTAAAACTATTTTAAATTTAATAAATTATAAATAAAATTAGATCATATCTAATAAATTTTTGATAAAAAGCAGATCTACATGAACTAGGATAATCTCTCCATTATAAAGGGTAAACCTTACAACATGACAACCTTATAGCAGTTTATATGATCATGATTTTTAATTTTAAATTTAATAATTAAATTTAATTTAATAAATAATCTAAACATGCATATATAATCATGTAATAATCAACCTAGACTCTAATACCAATTAAGAAACCAGATCTAGGATTTCAGGGCTAGATCTTGAAACTTTTTCAAGATCAGATAGCGAAAGACTAAAATTAATTAAAATTAATTTTTAATATCAAAGAATATCCTAGATCTAATATTCTATTACATGATTATGGTATAATATTAAATCAAAAATTAAACATAAGAAAGAAAATAAAATATATTGATCATATCAACATGCATCTATACTACATCTAATGCAGATATGTAAAATAGATCAGATCTATTATCTGTGCAAGTTAGATGTTCTAACTTATTAATCCGGGCTTGAGGATGATGTTACGACCGCAAACACATCTAGTCTCTAGGAGTCATCCATACGAGCCTACGAACCACGATCAGAAGTCCTATGCAAGAAATCAGCACAGCATCCTAGTATTGTGTTGATCCTTCTTTGACGGTCAATCTGGTGCTTTTTTCTTTTGAATTCAGACTCTTTCAAAGATAAAAAGAAGGAGAGATTATAGATCTGAGATACTCTCAAATAATCTCAAAAAAGAGGAGGAAAAAAGATGAACAAGATAACCCTAGAAGAGGACCCTCTTCTTCTTCTCTGTTCTCTCACCTAGACACTTAGTTTAGTATCCATGAAATCCCCATGCCCCAATATTCTTTCTTCCTGATTTTTACATGCCCTAAAGGTCTCTTAATGGTCTAGAAAATATCCAAAAATCAGTCCAAAATTCATTCTATATAGAAAGATATAGAGGAGTCCTTGTTGGGTCAAACTCTTAAACTAGGAAAGACCAAAATAGGCAACTAGTTGGGGCGCCCAATACTTGGGCACCCCCTCCTATGTTTTTGGCGTGGACCAGGAATAGAGGGCACACAAAATCCTCCTCATTTCTATGAAAAAACTAGGAAATAATTAGGGTGGTTGGTGGCAAAATGAGATAGAGTTTGATGCAATAGCCTTATTTGACTTGGTCCACTAACAAACTTCCATGTAAAAAAGAATGGGAGCAAGAGGGCATGCATGAAGACCTGGGAGCGAGGGTTTTCTATGAACTAAATATTCCAAAGTGGGCGTGGGGGCATTGGGACTAAGGTAGCGCAAGGAGGAAAGTTCCTAGTCTCACTAGGATTCTTATTTTGACTTGGTCCAACATAGTTTCTCAAACCAAATCAAATCAGAATTAACTCAACCTAATTAAATTAGGTTATAAACTAATTAAGAACTTAACTAAATTAATTAAATTAAATTAAATTTTAATTTAATTTTTTAATCAAATTAAAAAATTGGATTGTCCAAGTCCTAATTAAACTAGAACTAGTTCTTCCTTACACTTGGCTTATTCAATAAATCAATTGGACTTGATCCAATTAGGTCCAAACCAAATCTAATTAAATCATATTCAATTAGACTTAATCATAGCCCTTAATCTATCCTCTTGCAACACTTGTACTAGGTTAAACATCAATCATATTAATCACTTAACCCTTGAATGATTCTTAATCATTGATCAACCATCCGATCAGATCGTGAGCTCTAATGTATGTGACCTCATAGATCCAAACCTAAGCCGATAGCATAGAAATAAATTTTTATACCATTCGAATTAACCATCTAGCAATGGTACCCGACAGTCGAATAGGTTGAATGTGTAGAACAACATCCTTAGAACCCATGTGGATATAGTTTTCGTATAATTCATCTCTTTGACCAAAATGCTTATAGGACATCTCAGAATTTAACTATCAACTTTGATCAGATTGTCCATATTATATTTCAAAATACCAAATCCATCTTATGAATTATCCTAGCCAAGGTTTTGCTATATTAAATATAGTTATACATTCTTCTCCAACTCTTGGAGTGGTTAATTCCATCTTGATCTCGATCTCGGTCTGAGCTGATCTCGGTCTTAGTCTGAGCTAGCTTAACTTGTATCTGAGCCAGCTCCACCTGTGTGGCAATTTTTTTTCCTAGTTGATACTTTTTCTGGCTTTGGTTCTTTGCTCCACCTTATATTTTTAGGTCTCCAAAGTACCAATTAAGGCCCTCAAGATTCTCACACCTGAACCTCAAGCCCGTGGAAAGCTATATGTCGCCTCTACCCTAGGATCACTCCTGTTCTAGCCCTAGGATCATACCTGTCCCAGTCTTTCAGAGTCAACACCCTGACTCCTACCATAGCCTTTCAAGGCTTGGGAGCACCACACCAAATTCTATAGAAAAATATGTGCAACAAGTTGATGTTGAAAAGGCAACTATATAGCCTTTGAATACAAGAAGGCAAGGATGTTGTAGTACACATTCAGCGGTTCGATCGGATGAGCATGGACTTGTTCAACTTAGGAATAGAGTTCGAAGAGGAGGATAAAAGTCTATTGCTACTATATTCGCTATCCAGGAGTTTTGATCCATTGGTGATGATTCTACTATATGGTAAAGAGATTTTGATATACAAGAAGATTGTATCAGTGCTCAAGTCTAATGAGTAGCGAGAAAGGATGATGAAGAGAAAAATCTTTCAGAAGGGTCTTGTAGTTTCAGAAAGGCCTAAGAAAGGAAAGAAAAAGGATGAGTAGAGGGATAGCAAGGAGTCTAGGAGATGCTTCAAGTATAGTGAAGCAGGGTACTTTAAGTGAAGTATCCACTTTGAAAAAAGTGCAAGGGAGAAGAAAAGAGGGACAAGAATTTCATTAGTTCAGTTACTGAAAATGAAGATTTGGATGAAATCTTGACAGTTTTAAAGGAGCCCATAGGATGCACTGCATCCAAAATGGCTTCAAAGGGATCTATGGAGTGCAGAGGGTTGGAAGAGACAGTGATGGTGTTTGAGGTACAGCAGCATGCTCAGCAGGACAGCATTGAGTGGTTAGCTTCGAATGACTTGGGTATAAAGTTAGGCTCTTCTATAGCATTAGATAGATTTCAGGTTCAGGTGAAGCACCGGGCAGAGATGGCTTCATAGATAGAGAGGGATTTGACACAAGTTCAGAGTGGACGGGTGCAAGGAGAAGACCTATATCCCAGCACTAGTGTTGGGGATAAACCTACTCCCATCGAAGTTTGGCTAAATGTCTAGTCTCAGAGCGATCTCAGCCACCCTCCTATCATTGAATTCCCTTTAGATGAACTTGAACAGTGAGAGCAGCCCCTTGGACAGTCTAGCCTGGCCAGCTTGGGGATCAGTCGAACTTCTCCCGGATTTCTCCTCCAACTGAACCTCTTCTTCAATCAAACTCTTTCCAAACTTCTCCTACGGTCGAACTTTTTTCGGACTTCTTCTCCAACCGGACCTCTCCTCCAATCAAACTTCTTTCAAACTTCTCATATAGTCGAACTCCTCTCGAACTTCTCTTCCAACCGAACCTCTTCGCCAGTCGAACTCCTTTCGGACTTCTCCTCCAACTGAACTTCTTCTGGACTTCTCCTCCAACCAGACCTCTCCTCCAATCAAACTTCTTCTAGACTTCTCCTCCTGCCAGACCTCTCCTCCGGTCAAACTCCTTCCAAACTTCTCCTATAGTCAAACTCCTCTCGGACTTCTCCTCCAACCAAACCTCTCCACCAGTTGAACTTCTTCCAAACTTCTCCTATAGTCGAACTCCTCCTAGACTTTTTCTCCAGCCGGACTTCTCCTATAGTCAAGCTCCACCTGGACTTCTCCTCCAACTAGACCTCTCTGCCAGTCAAACTCTTTCCAGACTTCTCCTATAGTCGAACTCCTCCCAGACTTCTTCATTCAGTTGCTTGAAGGGCTTTGCTTGATCAAACTTCTCTTAGATACTTCCAACAGGATTTCATCCAAACCCCTTCCAGTAGCTTGAAAGGACCTCGATGCATGCCTTCGATATAGCAAGCAACAGCCTACGCACAGTCAATCTCGATAACCTCCGAGCTTCTCTAGAATAATAATAACTAGGAACTCTTCATTGCATACAGCTATCCTATCCAAACTTCAACTGTCAGGTTCCAACGGGCTAGCACATCACGACAATAGACACTACCCTCTGTAACAAACTTCACGTGGCTCCAAACGGCCTACTACCAAGTAGTTACAGCTATCACTATCAATTTATTACAGGCTCTACCTATTTAAAAGACCCTCTAGATATGCTTTCTTCCTAAAGCTCTCTTCTTCCTCTCAACACTCTACCACTTTCTTTCCTGAGCACTCTATTTCTGTTAGCCGAAAGAGCTGACTTGATCATCGGAGGGTCTTGCTGGAGCTACCACCCCCGACTCTGGGAAAGACTTGTTTTGCAGGTCACCAGCAATGACCTCGCCCTCTCTGACTCCAGCATCAATTCTGGCATTAACCAGATTTTGCACCAACAACCAGCATCGAAGATACACAATTCTAGGGGGAGCGACATGTGCAAGTAAATAGGTATGCAGCGAGTGTCATTACAGAAATGATGTGGTTTCTTTAAGAAAGTCAAGAGATAGTGATGCAACTGCCAAGTAGAAGGATATCTATAATTTTCAGAGTGGTGCCAAGGAGCAAGCCTGTTGGATCTGGTGTGGTGCTCTCAAGCCTTTGGGGGCCATGAGAGGAGCTAGGATGTTGTCTCCAGAAGAGGAGGATGGGTGTAGTCCTAAGGCTAGGACAGGAGTTGTCTTAGGGTGAAGATGGCGTGTAGTCCTGTATGGACTCGAGGTTTAGGTGTGAGGACCTTGACGGGGGCTTGATAGGTGCTCCGAAGACCTGGGACACAAGGTAGAGCAAAGGACCAAAGCCAGAAGAAGAATCAGCCAAGACAAGTGACTGACATACAGATGGGTTGGCTCGAATATGCAGTCGAGCCGACTCGAGTTGAGACCAAGCCAACTCGAGGTGTAGTCAAGCTGGCTATCTTAGGCGGACAGAAGATAAGATTTGGATGATACGCAGTCGAGCTAGCTTGGCTTCTGACAAAGCCAGCTCGATGGTGGAGAACCAAACTGGATGGAGGTTTTCTATTTGGGGTCTTAAGGCCTAGTCTAATAAGGTCTTAAGATGGCTAACACATTTATGGATCAAATTTAGATCTAGAAGGTGAGAGCATAGGAGACATGAGTGTACATAGGCTCAGTGAGTGCTTTTATATATTAGGTTAGCTTAGAGGAGTTTTTCAGCTAGAGTTTGAATTTATTAGGGTCCATGTAGTATAGCATAAATCCTAAGATATATAAACCCAAGTATTGTAATCTTTACAAGAGAGCGGAATCAATATACAGCTTTTCTTCTGAATTCTCTTTTCTCTTTTCTCTCTGGTTCCAATGCCAAGCCCTAGGTGCCACCATCAATTTTTTTGCTCTTCTTCATATTTCTAGATTAACACCCAGCTTCATGCAAGAGATCAGATCTATGACTGTAGTTTTGAGCAGCCATAGGCATAACAATTGGTATCAAATCAATACCGATTATTCCAACACTTGGTATCAGAGCTAAGTGATGCCTTGGTGATGTGCTAATAAAGTCAAGATCTTTAGTTATGGAGGTGGTCATCCTAAAGATCTCCAAGGATGCATAAAGATTAAAGAAGACTAGCGATGGCAAAGTTTGTATAAGTGGCTGTTAGGGCACGCATCGACAACGATATCGTGCAGGAGGGTATTGCCAGGTGTGCCAAGGCTTAAGCGCACCAAGGTGGAGATTATAGATGTTGGTGTGGTACTTTCAAGTCTTGGAAATCCATAAAAGGAGTTAGGGTGTTGACTCAAGGAAACTAGGATCGATCAATAAAAAAATCAGTCAAGAAAAGGCTGGGACCTAGGTAGAGCTAGCTTGGATGTAGGTCAAGCCAGCTCAGACTAAGGTCGAGCTGGCTAGGACTGAGATTGAGCTGGCTCTCTCAGACAGATAGAGAATGGTGTTTCAAAAATCTATGGCATGATACGCAATCGAGCCATCTAAAGCCTCTATTGAACTGGCTCAAATATGGCAGATAGATTTACACAAGTGTTCTTTTTGGTCTTGGATTGAATTTGATCCAAGGAATCTTAAGGCCTGGTTTAAGAGGACTTAAGTGGAGAAAAACCTAGTTTTCTACTGCAGGATCGATTTGATCTAATCAAATCTATAGCAAAAATTTTTAAAATTTTTCTATAAATTTTGATTAGATCTGGGAGTTTCCAAATTTGATCCTTATGATCTGATATTAAAAATAAAAATTAAAATTAAATCTAAAACAAGATTTATTATCTGTTTAGGGTAACTATTATCCTGATGATGATCTGTCATAATTCGAAGTTCTGATCTAGCCATGCAAGTGCCTGACCTCTACCAAAGTTCACTTAAGCTAGTTCTAGACATCTTCTCCTCTTGAATCTAATCTGTAAAGCCTTCAAAATAAAAGTTGAAGGCAGCATGCTTATCTCATGAACACCATCGTGTCCAACCTGATCTTTGCGCCAATATCCTTAGATTTTCCTTGCTGTTTATGCCCAACTTTTTGGGCATGGAGAAGAGGAGAGGAAGAGGATGAAGGGGTGTGGAAGAGAGAGGGGGCGGCAGCACTTTGGCATGGAGATGGAGATGTTTTGAAACCCTAGGGTGCAGGGGTTCTTATAGAGAACCATGTGCCACCTTAGAGTCCCCTTCTATTAAGCAATCAAATTGCTTGATTACTTAGGACTCTAGGCATGATATCCCATGCCAAATACCAGGTCCCAACCTAGTTTTGTCACCCAAAATATTTCCATGGGTGTCACACAAAGTAGATAGGGAGTAAAGGGAAGAAGTCAAGGCGCAAGGAACTCTTCCTAGAGTTTGATCTCTATCAAACTCTTTGACCTGGTCAAATTTGATTTTGACCTAGTCAAAAACCCTATCCATGCCCTCTCCTCTCTCAAGAAATCACTTAGGGGCATGCATCCATAGAAATTCTCTAGGGGCACATGCCCCCTGCCCCTTTCTTTCCTACATCCAAGTCAACCTTTGACCCTTATCCTAAAAGGATCAAGAAATTGGCATGTTTTGTTCTATTCCCATCTAATGGATTAGGATAATATTTTTCTGATCTAAATAAGCTCCAGTCAGACTAGGATAAATCCATATAGGGTTCCCAACTAAGCTAAATCTAATTTGACTCAGTTGAGATGAACCAAAAAGATTACAAAAGAAGAATGTTAGGCTCAACCGTATGCTAGCACAATTTTCTTGAATCTAATTAGATCTAATCCAAATCAATCGAACTAAGTTAGCTCAATTGATGACATCCAAATCTAAACTCTTGTTGATATGATCCAATTAGGTTCAGTTCTGTATGGTAATGAGACATGTCGTGATCTCTATCATCGAAATAATTTTTGATGGATCAGAATTTTTTCGATTCACCCAATTAGAATGATCGATCATTAAGATCATTCTAATTACTTCTAAAATTCACTAGTAATACCTCGCAGTATATGGTGGCAATCCATCAAAATTGAATGCGAACCTCTTAATACAGCTATTTGTATGATTAGGTTCTTCTATTATGAGCCTCAATAGGATTAGGATTAAGGTGAACTCATCAAATCCAATATCCTATCATATGATTGAATCATTCAATCTAAGTCCAATGTGAAATCCTAATAGAAAACTTTTTTCTATTATATCATACTGCCATGGCTATGGACTTAAGGACTCGATCTCATGATCATCATAGGACTACTCCTCCTTTACCAAGGTTGATAGATCCCATCTTGGTGCAAACCAATTCCTATAATGAACATGCTATAGCCAACATACATCTCAGGATTCTGAATGGCTAGAAGATCGAGTTATGGTGTAGTCAAACTATAACACACTCAAGGTGAACTATTGATGTACCTCAGATCTAAGAACCAGACAAATAACTATAGCATCGAGCTCAGTCATTGACAAGAAGGTAGACTTTCTTATGACTGCTCGAGGTGGTCATGCTTAATGTCCTCATTCTTTAACGAGTATCTATACTCTCACTCTGGTGTCTCCACACCGTAGACTCAAGACTCATCTACCTTAAGAAAGTGATCATATACCAACCTTCCGGATCGATCACCATCCTCATGATGATCCTACGGTCGGAAGCTATTTATGAGTTAATTATAAAAATATATGTCTTAAATTTTCAACTCTTGAAAATATGTATTAGCATTCCATTAACTCAAAAGATGTATTATAGACACTATATATACACAATGTAATAGAAGAAAATAATCCTTTATTGATTTCAAGTCAAAATTACAAAAATGCTTCTAGAAAGTGTATTACAAGTGTTAGTCAATCTAGCTTCTAAGGCACTCATCTAACAAACTCCTACTTGATCTAAAATCAATTAGCTACAAATCTAAGACCCATCCTCTCAAGATAGGCTTCGATATTTTGCTGGCTCAACAACTTCATTAGTGGATCAACTGCATTGTTTGCGATGTCGACTCTCTTGACCTCGATGTAACCCTTCTCGATGTAATCGCAGATGAGGTGATATCGTCGCTTGATATGCTTTGACTTCTGATGAGGCCTTGGCTCCTTAGCTAAGGCTATAGTACCATTATTATCACAGTACAGATGGATGGCATCACTCCAAGCTCTACGATAAATTTTTTGTACCAGAATACTTCTTTCACAGCTTTCGACATAGCGATGTACTCAGCTTTTACTATCAAGTCTGTGATCACTGTCTACTTAGAACTCTTTCAGCTAACAGCACCACCATTGCATACAAACAGACTTTCAGATATCAACTTTCGATCATCTATATTAGACATAAAGTCTGAGTCTGTATACCCTTGAACCTGAAGTTCTCCATTCCCAAAGATTAGAAATATATCCTTAGTCCTTCTCAAGTATTTAAGGATATATTTCATAGAAGTCCAGTGCTCTTCACCTAGATTCGACTAATATATGCTCGTCACCCTTACAACATGCACAATATCAAGTCGTGTACATAGCATGGCATGCATGAGGCTTCCTATTATCGAAGCATAAGGGATCTTGCTCATGCATTCAATCCCCTCAGGTGTGTTGGGACACATCTTCTTGGAGAGATGAATGCCATGTGTAAAGGGTACAAGTCTCCTCTTAGAGTTTTTCATGCTAAATCTTTTTAGTGCTTCCTTTATGTATATTTTTTTTGATAGTCCTAGCATCCTATTCGGTCTATCCCTATAGACCTTTATTTTCAATATAAAGGATACTTCTCTTAGGTCTTTCATAAAGAACTCTTTTGACAACCACATTTTGATGGATGTCAACATGAAAATGTTATTTCCAATAAGGAGGATGTCATCCATGTACAGTACAAGGAAGATAATAGCGCTCCCAGTGATCATTTTGAAAATACATAGCTCCTTCTTATTTTTGATGAAACCAAATGATTTAATCACATCATTAAAATGAGCATTTCAGCTCTGAGATGCTTGCTTGAGTCTATATATAGATCTTTGCAGCTTGTAGATCTTGTGATCACTATCACTAGATGTGAAACCAAGCAGCTGTTCCATATAGATATCTTCCTCAAGATATCCATTTAAGAATGCCGTTTTCACATCCATTTGCTATATTTTATAATTGAAATAGGCCGTAACTATAAGCAGTATGCGGATGGATTTTAGCAGGGCTACTGGTGAAAAGGTCTTCTAATAGTCAATGCCTTCGCACGACTATACCCTTTTGCCATGAGTCTAGCTTTGAATGTCTCTATATTTTCATCTACACCAATCTTTCTCTTAAAGATCCATCTACACCCAATATATATAATACCTTCAGGTGGATCTACCAAGGTCCAGACTTGGTTCGAGCATATTAAGTCAATCTCTAACTTTATTGTCTTTAATTATTTCTCAGAGTCAATATCAAATATCATCTTGTTATATGTTTTGGGATCCTCACCATGAACCTAATTTTCTATGAAGAATATTTTTTCTACATCCTCTGAAATAGTACCTAAGTACCTCTCAGGAGAATGAAAAATCCTACCTAATCTACGAGGTAAAGCAGGTTGTGTTTGGATTGGTTGAGACTAACTGGGTTCCTCAAGTTCATCAGCTCATTGCTCTTTGGAGACCTTCTCTTCAAGCCTAATCTATCTCTCGATGCCACCATCTTGAATAAATTATTTTTTAAGAAAAATGATGTGTCGACTCACAATCACATTATAGTCTTCCAGAAGATAGAAGAATATCCTAACGACTCTTTAGGATATCCAACAAAATGAGCTCTAAATGACCTAGACTCTAATTTGTCCACCTATTGTTTCTTGACATAGGCCAAACAATTCTAAATTTTGAGATGACTCAGACTTGGCTTTTTACCATGCCATATCTCATACTGTATGGTAGAAATGGTTTTAGAGGAAACTCGATTCAGTAAGTAGATTGCAGCCATTAGACTATATCCTCAAAGAAAATTAGGAAGATCCATGAAACTCATCATGGATCGGACCATATCTAATATGGTCCAGTTTCTCCATTCTAAAATTCCATTGAGTTGAGGTGTTCCAAGTGAAGTCCGTTGTGAGACTATGCCATTATCTTTAAGATAGTTTAGGAATTTCTGACTCAGGTATTTGCCTTCTCGATCTAATTGAAGAACCTTAATGGATTTTCTGGTTTGCTTTTCTACTTCGTGTCGAATTCCTTGAACTTTTCAAAGACTTCAAACTTGTGTCGCATTAAATACACATACCCATACCAAGATAGATCATTGGTAAAGATAATGAAGTAGACATAATTGCCTCTGATCAGCACATCAAATGGGCTGCACACATCTGTATGTACCAGGGCAAGTAGGTCTGTGGCTCTTTTCTCATATCCTATAAAAGGGAGCTTAGTTATTTTGCCGTGAAGGCATGATTCATAAATCGGATATGACTCGAAAGTCAATGAACTCATAAGTCCAGATTTCTTCAATTTATTAATCCTATCTTCGGCTATATGACTTAGCCTAAAATATCATATATACCTATCATTTAGACTATCCCTAGGTTGCTTAAATCCTATGGCATTCACATTTTGCTCGATATTTAATACAGATACATCAATATGCAACTGATAGAGACCATTAATTAAGAAATCACTTACAATTTTATTTTTTTCAAAAAGAATAGTACAGCGATCCTTAAGAAAGCTAATTACATAATCTTCTTGTACTAAACAAAAAACAAAAATTAAATTTCTGCTTGCTATAGGCACAAAATAATAATCTCTAAGAACTAAATCTAATTCTGATGGTAATCATAGAGGGTAGGTTTCTATGACCACAACAGTAGCTCTTGCTCTATTTTTGATGTGTAGAATCATCTCACCATCTCTCGGCCTCTTGCTCTTCTCAAAACCCTGCATAGAAGTGCATAAGTGAGCACTAGAACCAGAGTCAAACATCTAACTGGATATAGAAGAAACCATAAGGTTAAATTCAATAATGAGCATACCTCTAGAAGGACCTATCTCCTTCTTGTTCTATAGGCTAGCCAAGTATAAAGGATAGTGCCACTTTCAATGACCATCAGTATTGCAGTGAAAATACTTTTCTTTGCCCGTGGCCTTCTTCTTTGACTCTTTCTTTTTCTTCTTTCCACTTTCTACCTTCCGCATCTTCACAGACTTCTTCTTCTTTTCAAAATTTTTTTTTTCAAAAAAAGTCTGCTACACAGCAAGTACTGAGCCCTTTGAACCTTTTAGAGAAACCTCAACGGTAACTAGCATATTCATGAGTTCAACTCTGGTACATTAAAGCTTATGCATATGGAAGTGTTGGAAAACATGCAGGATTTCTAGCTCTACTTTTAAAATTTTTTAAAAAATTAATTATAATAAAAATAAAAATTAATCTAATTAATTTTGAAGAGCTATAGATCTGATCTAAAAACCCAACTTTACTAGGATCTAATATGATATATATGTGCATGCAATTAAATCTGAAAATAAGAATAATAAATAGTAAAATATTTTTACTATACTACATGTTCAGAACACGTTACCTTGCGTGGGTAGATGATCTCCGCAATCGAATCACTACTGATGTGAACATCAGGTAGATTTGATCATCGTGATGTAGCCACACATGCATCTAATCCCCACGGATGGTCCACACGAGATCCTGATTTCGATCGGCTTTTTTCGAGTGCTAGCCTGACGAAGAATGCTCTTGACGGCTAGATTTGATCGAATAATTTTGATCTCCTTTCACCAAAACTTTGAACACTCTGGATTAGTAGTAGGGGTAGAAGAGAGGATGAGGAAGCACTGCACAAAATCTCATAAAGAGCTGATGCTCAGATCTTACAAAATCAAAATAGGAACCCTAGATCATGAACTATGGCTGTGCAGCACTCAAACCCTAGCGCCAAGTTTTCTCCCACAATTTTCCTTCTTAGTTTTTTTTTAATTTTTTTCAGCATATGGATGGGCTCATGCACCAAAGGAGAGTAGTCTCAAAAAAAAACCTAACACCCAAAAATAATTTCAAGAATTTTATAAAGGGTGCACAAGTCAAGGTGGCGTGTGGAAGAGTTGGGATGAAGTGATTTTCTATTTGAATTTAAATCCCATTTGAATTCAAATTGCAACCAGCCCATCCATTTAGGATGTAAGAAGGGAGGGTGCAAACCTTCCTCAAAATGGAAAAAACTTATGGAGAAACTCTTTCTCGTGGAGAGGAGAATGGCGCAAAGATAAGGATGCAAGACTAGGTCAAACCAATCTTAAAATCTCTCATCCAATTGAACCAACCCAATCCAAATTGGTTAGGCCCAATTAGATCAGATTAAACCCAACTAATTTAGGCTCAATTAGGCTTAGTTAAACCCTAGTCAAACAAAAAATTAATTAAGCCCAATCCCTTATCAAATTAGAGATCAAACATCCTTGGTGGTTAGATCATCACATAACCTAATAGGATCAAACCCAACTGAATCCAATTCAATTGGATTTGATCCAAAATTAATTACTCAATCAAATTAAGTTAAATATTGATCAAATCCTTAATTAAACCTCTTAAATATAGAGTCCAAATTTAGTAGGTATTCGGACAATAGAGTCTCATCAAAATGAAACTCTTGATCGAAGAGTCCTAAATCAGTGGAACTCTTGATCTCGATGTCTGAAATAAGTGGAACTTATGATCACAGAGTCCAAACTTTTGATCATAGAGTCTTAGATAAGTAGAACTTAGAGTCCTAGAGTAGTAAGACTCTTGGTCAAAAAGTCTCAGTTCAGTGGGACTCTTGACCATAGGGTCCCAGTCTACTAGAACTCCTCATCATAGAGTCCTAGACAATCAGGACTCAGAGTCCTAATGCAGTAAGACTCTCGGTCAAAGAGTCCCAGTCCAGTGGGACTCTTGACCATAGAATCTCAGTCCAGTGGGATTCTTCACCAGCCATCATATTAGGTAGGAATCTCTAGTGTGTGTGACCCCACAGGTTTGACCCTAACTAGGTAGTACAGGAATCAATTCTGATACTAATCGAAGTAACCATCTAGCAATGATATCCGACATTCAAATAGGTTGAACAGTTGCATTCACAACACTCAGAATCCACGTGAATATGGTTATCATATAATTCATCCCTTTGATCTCTATGCATGAGGATGACTCAGAGTCAAATTGTCAACCCTAAAAAGTACATCCAAATCATATCTCAAAGCAATTAGCCCCGCGACTCCTCACTAGGACTACCCTGGCCAAGGATTTGCTAAATTGAAATACAACTGAACACAGCTCCTGAATCGAAGTGGTCAATCCCATCTTGACTCATATACCAACTCCTCAAGTACTTAACTGTGTCCAAAAATCTTCCATCATTGAACTAGAAATTTAGGTAGTCTAGTACCAAAGCATAGTGAGTTGCTTAAAAATCACCATGGTGATCTCAGATCAGAGGGACACTTATACCCATATTCCATCGGAGCAAATCTTAACAGCAGAAAAGCTTCAGAGTTAGTCACATTTAGCGCAGATGTACCCCTACGTCACACCTGCATGCCATACCAGTGTCTCCACACTCCTTGATTAAGAGAATAACCAACCAATATGGTACACAACGACCTACACTCGATAAATATTGTCATCCTTAGTAACAATGTATCATTTGGTCATGAACAAGTTTAAGGACTAAATGATAAATCCTCCTTTGTCAATTCTTAATAGTCCTAAGGACATCACCACAACATAGAAGTTCATTAGAAGATGTAAGAATTTATGATGATAAAATATCAAAATAAATTTTATTTATTAGTAATTCATATATAAGTATAAGAAATAGCACAACTATTAACAGACTGATGATTTACTTTGAGACACTATTCCCAACAATCTCCCTCTTGGACTAAAGCCAATCGGTGTAGTAACATATGCCCATCTTTGACTTAAAGTCATCGAACTCCTTCACCGCAATGGTTTTAGTGAATGGGTCAGCCAGATTCTTCTTTCCATCGATCTTCTGAAGGTTGATATCACCTCGATCCATAATCTTCCGGATAAGATGGTAGCAGTGTAGAATATGCTTCATCTACTAGTGTGCCTTTGGTTCCTTCATCTGAGCAATGGCTCCAGAGCTATCACAATAGAGCAGAACTGGACCATCGAGGGAGGGTGCTGCTCCAAGCTTGGTAATAAATTTTCTCAACCACACCGCTTCTTTGGCAGCATCTGATGTAGTGACATACTCCACCTTGCAAACTAAGTCGACCACAGTGTGCTACTTGAAACTCTTCCAGTAGACAGCTCTACCATTAAGGATAAATATATATCCGACATACTTTTGCTATCATCATGATCAGACTAGAAACTGAAGTCCATAAATCCTATAAGTCTCAAGTTCGACTTATCATAAACAAGCCACTGATCCTTAGTATTTCTTAAATACTTCAAGATGGTTTTGACAATCTTCTAGTAGTTCTCCCCTGGATCAAATTGATATCTACTCACTACTCCTAGTGAGTATGCCATATCTGGTCTTGTACATTTCATGGCATATATGATAGAATCCACTACCGAGGCATATGAAATTTTACTCATACGCTTTCTCTCTTAAGGGGTTGTCGGACAATTCCTCTTCGAGAGAGAAATTTCATGGCCTATCGGTAGATAACCCTTCTTAGAATTCTCTATGCAGAACCATTTTAGCATAGTGTCAATGTACGTGGACTGAGATAAGCTGAGCAACCTTTTAGATCTATCTCTATAGATCTTCATCTCTAAGATGTAGGAAGCTTCTCCCAAATCCTTCATGAAGAACTATGACGACAGTCAGATCTTTATTCCTTATAGTGTAGGGATATCATTCTCGATTAAGAAAATGTCATCCACATATAATATCAGGAATACATCTTATATATGAGTCTCTTCTCCATTCTTAATGAAGTCATACATCTTGATCGTCCTATTAAAATATATGTTCCAACTTCGAGATGCTTGCTTCAATTCATAAATGGATATTTAAAGCTTGCATACCTTAGACACATTTGTAGATGTGAATCCTTCAGATTATATCATATACACCTCTTTTTTTAGCTTTCCATTTAGAAAAGTTTTTTTCACATCCATCTGCTAGATTTCATCATCCAGATTGGCAGCTATCGCAAGCATGATCTGAATGGACTTGAGCATTACCATAGGAGAAAATATCTCATCATAGTCTATACCATAATATTGACGATATCCTTTGACAACCAGCTAGACTTTATAGGTCTCCACCTTTCCATCTATGCTCCTTTTCCTCTTGAAGACCCACTTACACCCTATGGATTTTATCCCTTCAGGTGGGTCAACCAATGTCCATATATCGTTGACCTTCATGGACTCCATTTTGAATTTCATGGCCTCAAGCCATTTTTTAGAGTCAGATCTCTATATTGCATCCATATAAGTGATTGAATCCTCATTATTCTCATCAAGTTTAATAGGATCACCATCTTGAACCAAGAAAGTATAATATCTGTTTGGTTGACATGGTACTCTACCAGACCTACTTAAGGGTGCAAGTTCAATATGCTTTGGATTTGATCTAATCAAATTCGGTTCAGGTTCAGCAATTCGTATCAATTTTTTCACCTATCAAACTTTCTCAAGTTCAATTTTAAAGGCATTTGTTCCTTCACCAAGGAACTTCCTTTCCAAGAAGACTGCCTTAAGGCTGATAAATACTTTTTGTTCATCAGTAAGATAGAAGTTATACCCTTTGATCTCTTTTGGGTACCCTATAAAATAATACTTGTCAGACCTAGGTCTAAGCTTATCCGTTACTAAACATTTGACATAAGCCGGACATCCCCAAATCCTAAGGTGCGAGAGTACTGGCTTATATCTTATCCATATCTCATATGGCTTTTTGGAGACAGACTTACTCGGAACCCTATTTAGAAGGTAACGACTGACTCAAGCATATATCCCCATAAGAAGATAAGCAGACCAGCAAACTCCATCATGGATCGAACCATATCCAACAGGTTTCGATTCCTCCTTCAGACACACCATTATGCTATAGTGTTCCAGAAGGAGTCCATTGGGAGAGAATCTTATTCTTCCTTAGCTATGTCAGAAATTCACTGGAAAGGTACTCACCCCCTCCTTCAGATCGAAGAGTTTTAATACTCTTCTCAGTTTATTTTTCTACTTCATTAAGGAATAGTTTGAATATTTCAAACGACTCCAATTTATGCTTCATTAAGTAGACGTACCCATACCTAGATAGGTCGTTAATAAAAGTTATGAAGTAGAAATATCCATCTCTAGCACTTGAGCTCATGAGTCCACATACATCAGTATGTACTAGACCTAAAAGTTCACTAGCTCACTCACTTTTTTCAATAAAAGATGACTTAGTCATTTTACCCAGAAGATAGGACTCATAGGTTGGAAGTGATTCACAATCACCAACTTTAAGAATATCTTTTTGATCTAACCTGTTTATTCTATTCTTGTTGATATAACCTAGTCTACAGTGCTAAAGGTAGACTTCTGACACATTATTTATTCTAGGACATTTATCGAATGATTGGACTACGTTAACAGACTGTGATAATGGATAGATACCATTATTCAATTGTCCAACATAAACCATAACATATTCAAAATGATATCACAAAAGTTTTCTTTTATTGAAAATTGATAACTGTTCTTGGCCAAAAGATCTACAGAAATTGATGGGAAATATGCAAGGTTTCATGCTTGAATTTCAAAAAATTTTCAAAATAAAATGCAGCAAAAGTTAGAGATTAAACTATTTAATCTACAAAAGCATGTAAGCTAATTACTAAATCCTACATCTAGGATCTATAATATGTCATAATGTATTCTTAAATCTGAAAATAAATATTTTGGTATTGATCAAATCAATATCCTAGATCTAGAATAGTTCTAGATCTAAATCCTAGATTGCATCTAGGTGAGAGAAGAGATCAAATCTCTTACCTTCGTGTGGGTTGAGAACTCCATGGTTGATTTTTGTTGTTATCATTGGAGTCGCACATGCGTCCGACCTCTATAGGTAATCCATATAAGGCTGCAACACAAATCGAAGGTTCGTCGAACAAAGATCCGCTCAAAGTATTAGCTTCTTGTGGATCTTTCCTGATGGTTAATCTAAAAATTATTCTTCGGATCTCTTGGACACTCCAAGAGATGAAGAATAAGAGAAGAAATAAGGAAGAAATCCAACTCTTGGATCTTTCAAAAATTAGAAAATAAAAATATAAGAAAAATATCCTAAGAGAAGATAGATTTTCTCTTTCAGGACATCAACGATTAATGTCCTGAAAATATCTCTAGTTAGGACAAGAGGAGATCTTCTCCTCTAAATTTTTTTCATGTTTCCAGATCTAATATTATCTGATTTTTTCTTATAGAAAAATTTAATAAATAAATAAAGAAAAAGGGTTCTCAAAAAAATCTTAAGAGAAGACCTAAGAATGATTGTTTGACCTAATAACGATTCTCAATCATCAATCAACTATCTGATCAGATTACAACCTCTTATATATGTGATCCCATAGGTTCGAACCTAAGCTAATAGTACAAAAATCAATTCTTGTACCAATCAGAATGATCATCTAGTAATGGTACCCGACGTTCGAATAGGTCAAATGTATGCAAAGCAACATTCTTAGAATTCTGGCCTATGATTATCGTATAATTCATTTCTTTGATCAATAATGCTCAAGATGACTTCATGTACACTATCAATACTCATACAAGTTATCTCTATTGTGTTTCAAAATTTTGCAAACTTCGTGACTCCTCATGAGGATTACCTAGGCCTAGGTTTTGCTAAATTGAAACACAATGAGACATTCTCTTTCTGAAGTTAATCAGGAGTGATCAATCGCATCTTGACTCACATACCAACTTTATAAGTACTTGACTATATCCAAAAATCTTTCGAACATATATTAGAAATATAAGTAGTCCAGCATCAAAATATAGTGAGTTGCTTGCAAGTCACCATGGTGATCTCAGATCGAAGGGATACTTATATCCATTGGCCTTAGCTAGCTACTCTTGATAGTAGAGTACTATATTGATCATGTTCAATGCAGATGTACTCCTACATCTCATCTGGATGCCATACCAGTATCTCCATATCACTTGGTTACGAGGATAATCAATGCATGTGGCATACAGTGACCTATACTTGATAAGTTATCATCTTTATTAATAATTTATCATTTGATTATAAATAGTTTAAGAACTATCCGATAAATCCTTCTTTATCAATTAATTATGGTTCTAAGGACTTCATCATAATTTAGGAGTTCATTTAAGAAAGATAGAACTTTTATGATAAACTAGCCAAATAACTATTATTATTAGATAATCCATACGTAGGTTCCAATCATCTACAACTTAGATGATTGGTATACAGATTTCAATCATCTACAACTTAGATGATTAGCTTTAGGACACATTTTTCAATAAAAATAACGTTCAATAAAAAATTTGGATAGAAGTGATATTCACTAAGAACAACTTTATAAGAATTGATTTTAAGGTTCATGGTTCCTAAAACTAGAACTGAAACTTGTATTCCATCTCTAACATTCAGGAACATCTCACCTTCATCAAATTTTCTACTAACATGTAAACTCTGCATCAAATTACAAATATGATAAGAGCTTCCAGTATCTAATACCCAGGCAGTAGTATTATAAATTGAGAAGTTATAAGGTGATATCATATAATTACCTTGTCCAGTAATAGATTGCTTCTTCCTCGGCCTGTTCGGATCTAGAGAGGCAATGTATTGAGGATAGTTTCTATTCTAGTGCCCCTGCTTCTTGTAAAAGAAGCACTCCATCTAGATCTGATCGGGCTTGTACTTCTTAGTCTGATCCTATGCAAACGTCTCAGCATGCGGCTACACCTTCTTGTTCTTCTTCTTATTCTTCTTCTCTTTCTTAAAGAATCAACAAGCAGAAGAAGACCCTCCCACTATGTTCACCATCTTCTTATGGAGCTGGTGATCCTTCTCAAAGTTCTGCAGCAATCCCAAAAAATCATGATAATTTACCGTAGGCTTTGTCATTCTAAAATGGGTAAGGAAGGGAGGAAGGACTTGGATAAAGAATTCAGGATTGCATCCTTCCCAAGCTACTCATGTAGGAAAAGCCAGCTTAATTAGGTACTCAATCATCTCGATCATGTATAATATATGATTGGTGATTGAGGCCCTATCTCTCATTCGAGCATTGAAAATGGTACAACTACTTTTATGCCTTTCAACATTGTCAGGCATGCCAAAGAAGTCGTTCGATATTTGAAGCATCTCCTGTAGCTAGCTAGGTATTCTCAAACTTGCAGCTGAACTCGTCATTCATTGTTACCAGCATGATGCTGTTGGAAATTATGTCCCAAAGCCAATCATCAGTCTGTTGATGGTTGAGCTATTTTATAATTATAATTAATTTATTAATTAATAAAATTATTTTGACATCTTTTTTATCATAAGTTTACATCTTCTAATGAACTCCATTATTGTGATGAAGTTCTTAGGACTGTTTAGTTTCGATAAAGGGAGGATTTATCGATTAGTTCTTAAATTTGTTCAAAACCAAATGATAGGTTGTTAATTAGGACAACAACGTCTATCGAGCATAGATCACTATATGCCATATAGGTTGGTTGTCCTCTTAACCAAGGAGTATGAAGACACTGGTATGGCATACAGATGAGATGTATGGGTACATCATCATTGAACATGACCAACTCTAGAGCATTCTACTATCGAGAATGTCTCTGATGGGATATAGGTATAAGTATCCCTTAGACTTGAGATTACCTCAGTGACTTGCAAGCAACTCACTGTGCTTTGGTATCGGACTAACTAAATTTCTAATTCAGCAATGGAAGGCTTCTGGGCATAGTCAAGTACTTGTAAAGTTGAAGTATGATCAAGATGGAATTGACCACTCCAAGAGTTGGAGAAGAATGTATCACTATAGTTCAATATAGCAAAACCTTGGCTAGGATAATCCATCAGATGGATTTGATATTTTGAAATATAATGTGGATAACTTGATCAGAGTTGATAGTTGAATCCTGAGGTGTCCTACAAGCATTGTGGTCAAGGGGATGAATTATATGAAAACTATATCTGCATGGGTTCTAAGGATGGTGTTCTACACCTTCGACCTATCCGACCATCGGATATCATTACTAGATGGTCACTTTGATTGATATAAAAATTTATTCTTATGCTACTGACTTAGGTTCAGACCTATAAAATCACATACATTAGAGCTTACAATCTGATCGGACAGTTGATCAACGATTAAGAATCATTTTAGGGTTAAACAATCAATACGATTGGTGTTTAACCTAGTGCAAGTATTGCAGGAGGATTGATTAGCAATTGAATTGCTAATTAACTTAATTTGATTAAGCCAATAGATTAAGATTAAGTCTAATTAAATATTATTTAATTAGACTTGATTTGGGCTTGATTGGATTAAGTCCAATTGATTTATTGGAAAAGCCAAGTGCAAGGAAGAACTAGTCCTAGTTTAACTAGGACTCGGATTAACCTAATTTTCTAATTTGATTAGAGAATAAATCAAAATTAAATTTAATTTAATCTAATTTAATTAAGTACTTAAATTATTTAGGGTCTTATTTAATTAGGCTAGTTTAATCTTGATTTTATTTGGTTAAAAGATCTTGTTTGACCAAGTCAAAATAGGAGTCCTATATGTCCCATGCCCTTTTTATTTTATTTTATTTATTATGTAAAAATTCTCCACTCCCATGGCTTCTCATACCCTTTTTCTCCTCCTTTTCTTATAAGACAATTTGTTGGAAGACCAAGTAAAAAGAGGAGTTAGTTTTGCTTAGGATCCTATGAGATAGAATCCTTGTTGACCAAAACACCTTTCCTTGAGTGTCGTCCCCTCTTTTAATTAATTCTTCTCTTATTCTATGAAAATAATCTTTTTTTTTGTGCACCCTCCCTTGCTGGTCCATGCCAATAATTATGGAGAAGGCACCCAAGAGTTGGATGCCCCAACAACTTTCCATGTTTGGATATTCCTAGTCTAGGATTTTAATCTAAATTGGACTCTTCTTTTTCTCTATTTATTGGATGAATTTTATTCTAATTTTTTTATGAAATATAGAGCTTTTGGAGAAATTTGGAGTGTTCAAAAATTAAAGAAAGAGGGTCCTTGGGTATGGGGGTTCCATAGGCACCAAACTAGGTGTCTAGGTGAGAGAAAAGAGAAAAAGAAGAGGATCTTCTTCTAGGACTGTTTTATTTTCAATCTCTCCTCCTTTTTTTGAATTTTTTTTCTGAGAGAGTCTCAGATCAATAAACTCTCATCTTCCTTCTCATATTTTGGAGAGTCTAAATTTTAAAAAAGGGAGCATCGGATCGACCATCGAAGAAGGATAAGCACAATACTAGCATGCTATGCTGATTTCCTGCATCGGATTTTAGATCAGAGATTATAGGCTTGTGTGGATGACTCCTAAAGGCCAGATGCATGTATGGCTCATTACTTCATTCTCAAATCTGGATCAACAAGTTAGAACATCTAACTTGCTCAGGTAATAGATCTGATCTATTAACTTCATACCTGCATTTGATATAGTGTAGATCTACATTGATTTGATCAATCTTTTACTTTCTTATTTGATTTTAATTTTTGATTTAATATCATACCTTGATCATATAATAGATCAAAGATCTAAGTATTTACATATTTATTTAAATAAATATTTAATTTATTTAAGTCTTTCGCTATAAGATCTTGAAAAAGTTTTCAAGATCTACCTGTAAAACCCTAGATCTGGTTCCTTCAATTGGTATCAGAGAAAGATTGTTATTACATGATTTTTATGCATGTTTAGATTATTTCTTAGATTATATATAATTTATAATTTAATTATTAAATCTAAAATTTTAAAAAAATTTAGATCCTCATGAACTGCCATAAGGTTGTCCTGTTGTAAGGTTTACCCCTTATAGTGAATAGATTATCCTAGTTTGTGATGATCTGACGCTAATCATAAATTTATTAGATTTGATTTAATTTTATTTATAATTTAATAGATTTAAAATAGTTTTATATCTAAAAATAAAATATTTTAGATTGCATGGACTGCCATAAGGTTGTCCTGCGGTAAGATTTATCCCTTATAATGAATAGGTTGTCTTAGTACGTGCTAATCTAAAATATTGATTATAAAATTTTAAATTAGATCTAAGAAATTTTATGATCTAACTAAAAATATTTTAATCTAATTTTAATCTTCATAAATATGCTAGATTTAATCTAGAAATATTTATGATTGATTATTATTGAAACTGTTTCAATTACATGAACCTGTTTAGATTAGATCTAAAGTAGATTCATGTTTATGTTACTTGCATATTGATTATGAATCAAACATGCAATTTGGTTAATAGAACCATATTATAAAAATATTTTATAAATATGAAAACTATTTTCGAAAAGTCAAACCCCAACCCTCAGTCCAAAACTTAATTAAGAATTAAGAAGTTGTTTGATTATTTTCTAGGATTGTAAATTGAAGATTCTATGACATGAATCATAACACATTGGGTTAATGGGTTAGTGGGGATTAGATCCATTAATTGGGTTAGAACTAGGGTTAGATTAAAGAATGGACTTAATTAGAAAATTGACTAAATCTAATCAATTATTGTCTTAGATTAGATCAAGGATTCTCTAAATCAATTGCAATAGTTGTAATTGGTCAAGTTCATGTCTTCAACAAGACCCAAGATGGACTTGATTCTTAGCTATGTGGTCTAGCACAAACTATTAGGTTGATCTAATTAAAACTAATTAAACCAGTTGATGTCTAAGATAAATCAGATCAGTGATTTTTAATTGGCATCTTGCTTACCTAGCTATTTTTTATGGTGTCTAAGGCAAGCCTGGCAGATCCTTCCACTGGTCGAACTTACCTTGCCTCTTAGTGAGATTATGTTTTGATCAGATCGCTTAACTATTCGAGCTAACCCATGTCAGCTAGGTAAATCAGTTTGACTGATTTAGGTGCTCCTAGACCAGCCTATTAATGATCTTCCTTAAGCTGACTTGGTGAAGTTAGTGGGAGGATCATGATAAGTTGGTTAATCTGACCTACTTGCTTTTATAAATTAAATCCTCTAAAATTATTAGGTTCCTAAAATAAAATAATTATATGATAACTGGATCATAACCTTTCATTAAAGTGGATGATAATGAGTCCACCAGTTGGATAATCATTGGAGGTCCAAAGGCCTAGTGCTTATCGATTGATGGAATTATCATTCATTATATAATCTCTTGGATACATCTTTCTAAATGGTGGTCAAGTGGGCCAACCAAAGTTGGGCCTGATCATTCATTAGTTGGATGGGCCAAGTACGGTCATGTTAATGGTTGGAGCTAATTGGACCCTTTTCTGAGAAGGCCAAAGCCAACTGATCAGGGCCTGGAATAAAATTTAATTACTAAAAATTATTTGGAGAAACAATTGGTTATGAACCTATCCTTAGATATAGATGGGTGGGCCAACCAAAGTTGGGCTCATGTACAGTCTATGTGGATTCTAGTACCCACTAAGAAATTAGGATAATTCCTCGAATTGGAGGTAGAGGCTACCAATTCGAATAAAATAGTGGGAGAAATCTTTTGATTAAAGTTCAAATCTTTAGATTTAATGAATCAATTACTAATTAGATTTTGATTTTTCTTTGTGCAGATATGGCCACTTTCCTACCACTCCGATCATTATTGAACAATGATAAGTTGGTGGGACCCAACTTTGGTAGCTGATACCAAAAGCTGAAGATTGTCCTAGAGCATGAACGGATCCTATATGTGCTGATGGATCCTACACCTGAGGAGCCAGCTGCCAACGTATATGGAATAGTCAGAGACACTTATCAAAAGTGGCTTAGTGATCGAACCACAGTACGCTGCATTATGCTGGCTGTGATGAGCGACAAGTTCAATTACAGGTTCAAGATAGCTCAGCAAAATGAAAAGCTCCAAGTGTTGGAGGATTCTTTTGGCACATTCGATAATGTTGAGAGGCACAAGACTAGTTGCGCCATCTTCAATGCCAGAATGTGGGATGGAGCCTCTATCACTGATCATGTACTGTATATGATCGAGCTGATAGAGGGCTTGAGCAAACTTGACTTTTTCTTGCATGAACAACTTGGGAAAGATGCAATACTGAACTCACTATCAAAGTTCTATCTTTCTTTCCTTACTCATTATAGAATGATAAAGCCTGAAGTAAACTACCATGGCTTACTGGGGTTATTTCTGAACTTTGAGAAGGATCACCAGCTACATAAAGAGTAGGTGAACTTAGTGGGAGGTTCATCTTCTGGTTCTCCACCCTTTAGAAAAGAAAAGAAGAATAAGAAGAAGAAAACAAAGAAGGTGCAAGTTCAGGCTAGGACATCAGTGCAGGGCCAGATCAGGAAGATCAAGCCCGATAAGAGTCAAGCTAAATGCTTCTTTTGCAAGAAGCGGGGGCACTAAAAGAAAAACTATCCTAGTACATTACCTCCCTGGATCCGAATAGGCAGAGAAAGAAGCAAACTGTTGTTGCTGGGCAAGGTATTTATATAATAAATTCTTGCAATATCTCTATTTATGATATTACTAACTAGGTATTAGATACCGATAGCCCTTACCATATTTGCAATTCATTGCAGAGATTGCAGGTCAGTAGAAGATTCGAGCAAAGCGAGAGATTCCTAAATGTTGGAGATGAAAGACCAGTTTTAGTTCTAGCTTTAAGAATTTTAAAACTTGTATTTGAATTTCATACCATTATTCTTAGTGATTGTCATTTCTGTCCTAGTTTTTTTTTAAATATCATTTTTGTAGATCTTTTGGCCATGAACAATTATGAATTTTTAATAAAAAAATGAGTTTGTAATGTCATTGTGAATGGTGTTACCGCTTTCTATGGATAATTGAACAATGGTGTATATATATTATCACAACTTATTAATGTAGTCTATTCTACTGACAAGCATCCTAGATTAGATAGTGTATCAGATATCTACTTATGACACTATAGGCTAGGTCATATAAATAAGAATAGGATAAACAGGTTGACTCAAGAGAGAATCCTCGAAGTTAATGATTGTGAATCACTTCCAACCTATGAGTCCTATCTTCTTGGTAAAATGACCAAGTCACGTTTTACTGAAAAAGATAAGAGGGCCAATAAGCTCTTAGGTCTAGTACATATTGATGTATGTAGATCAATAAGCATAAGAGTTAGAGGTAGATATGTCTACTTCATTACTTTCATAGATGATCTATCTAGATATGGATATGTCTATCTGATGAAACATAAGTCGGATTCTTTTGAAATGTTCAAACGATTCTAAAGTGAAGTAGAAAAATAAACTAGAAAGAGTATTAAAACTATTCGATCTGACTGGGGAGGAGAATAATCTTCTGGTGAGTTTCTCACATATCTAGGAAAGAATGAAATTCTCTCCCAATGGACTCCTCTTGGAACACCACAGCATAGTGGTGTGTCTGAAAGGAGGAATCAGACTTTGTTAGACATGGTCCAATCCATGATGAGATTTGCCAGCTTGCCGATATCCTTCTAGGGATATACACTCGAATCGGCTTGTTATCTATTAAATAGGATTTCATGTAAGTCTGTAGTTAAAACCCCATATAAGATATGGACAAAGCGTAAACCAGCACTTTCATACCTTAGGATTTGGGGGTGCCCGACTTATATCAAATGGTTAGTTACAGACAAACTTGGACCTAGGTCTGATAAGTATACATTCATAAGGTACCCAAAAGAGACCAAAGGATACTATTTCTATCATGCTGATGAATAAAAGATATTCGTCAGCCTTAGGGCAACCTTTTTGGAAAAGAAGTTCCTTGGTGAAGGAACTGTTGCCTCTAAGGTTGAACTTGATGAAATTCAATAGATAGAAAGTCTAACACCGAATGTTGAACCTAAGTCGGATTTGATTAGATCAGATCCGAAGCTTAGTGAACCCGCACCATTAAGACGATCCGATAGAGTACCACGCCATTCGGACAGATACTATGGATTCTTGGTCAAGGATGGTGACCCATCAAACTCGATAAGAATGATGAGGACCTGATCACTTATATGGATGCGATGTAGAGATCCGACTCTAAGAAATGGCTAGAAGCCATGAGATCCAAAATGAATTCCATGAAGGTCAATGATGCATGGACATTAGTTGACCCACCTAAAGGGGTTAAATCCATTGGGTGTAAATGGGTCTTCAAAAGAAAAAGAAGCACAAACAAAAAGGTGAAGACCTGTAAAGCCCATCTGGTTGCCAAAATGTATCATCAACATTATGGTATTGACTATGATGAGACGTTCTATCCTATGGCAATGCTCAAGTCCATTCGGATCATTCTTACCATTGCTGCCCATCTAGATTATGAGATCTGGCAGATGGATGTGAAGACAGCTTTCTTAAATGGAGAGCTGACCAAAAAGGTATATATGATACAATTTGAAGGATTCACATCCATAGATGAGTCCAAGGTATGCAAGCTTTAGAGATCCATTTATGGATTGAAGCAGACATCTTGAAGTTGGAACATGCATTTTGATAAAATGATCAGAACGTATGGCTTTATTAAGAACAAAGAAGAATCCTGCATTTATAATTGGATAAATGGTCCAACAATGATATTTCTTATTTTGTACGTGGATGATATTATTTTAATCGGGAATGATATCCCCGCACTATAAGGAATAAAAGTCTGGTTGTCATCACTATTCTCCATGAAGGAATTGGGTGAAGCATCCTACATCCCAAGGATAAAGATCTATAGGAATAGATCTAAAAGGATGCTTGGTATATCTCAGTCCACGTACATAGAAACTATGTTGAAGAGGTTCAGCATAGAGAATGCCAAAAAAGACTATCTCCCGATAGGCCAAAAAAATTTTCTCTCTAATAAGGATTGTTCGACAACTCCTAAAGAGAGAGAGAGCATATGAGTAGAATCTCATATGCTTCAGCAGTGGGGTCTATTATGTATGCAATGACATGTATGAGACCAAATATGACATACTCACTAGGAGTGGTGAGTAGATACCAGTCTAACCTTAGAGAAAATCATTGAAAAGTGGTTAAAACCATCCTTAAGTATTTAAGAAATACTAAAAACCAATGATTGGTTTATGGTGAGTCAGATCTGAAGCTTATGAGATTTATAGACTCTAGCTTTCAATCTGACCATGATGATAGTAAAAGTATGTTGAGATATATCTTTACTCTAAATGGTAGAGCCATCTACTGGAAAAATTCTAAGCAGCATGCAGTGGCTGATTCTGTTTATGAAGTAGAATACATGGCAGCATCAGATGTAGCAAAGAAAGCTGTATGACTGAGGAAGTTCATCACCGAGCTCGGAGTAGTATCCTTCATTGATGGTCCAGTCCTGCTCTACTATGACAGCACTAGCGTCATAGCTCAAGCAAAGGAACTGAAAGCACACCAGCGGACAAAGCACATTCTATACTACTTTCATTTAGTCCATGAAATCATGGATCATGGTGACGTCGACCTTCAGAAGATCGATAGAAAGGAGAACCTAGCTGATCCCTTCACTAAAGCCCTGGCAATCAAGAAGTTCGACAACCATAAGTCAAAGATGGGTATTAGATACTATGTTGAGTGGCTTTAGGACAAGTGGGAGTTATTGAAAATTATCTCCCAAAGTCAATCATCAGTCTATTGATGGTTGAGCTATTTTATAATTATAATTAATTTATTAATTATTAAAAATATATTGGCATCTTTTTCATCACAAGTTTACATCTTCTAATGAACTCCATTATTGTGATGAAGTCCTTATGACTGTTTAGTTTCGATAAAGAGAGAATTTATCGATTAGTCCTTAAATTTGTTCATGATCAAATGTTAGGCTGATAATTAGGACAACAGCATCTATCAAGCATAGGTCGCTATATGCCATATAAGTTGGTTGTCCTCTTAACCAAGGAGTGTGGAGACACTAGTATGGTATATAGGTAAGATGTATGGATACATCATCATTGAACGTGCCAACTCTGGAGCATTCTGCTGTCGAGAATATCTCTGATGGGATATAGGTATAAGTATCTCTTAGATCTGAGATCACCTCAGTAACTTGCAAGCAACTCTCTGTGCTTTGGTACAGGACTAACTGAATTTCTAATTTAGCAATGGAAAGCTTTTGGGCATAGTCAAGTACTTGCAAAATTGGAGTATGATCAAGATAGAATTGACCACTCCAAGAGTTGGAGAAGAATGTATAACTGTATTTCAATATAGCAAAATCTTGGCCAGGATAATCCATTAGATGGATTTGATATTTTAAAATACAATATGGATAATTTGATCAGAGTTGACAATTGAACTCTGAGGTATCCTACGAGCATTGTGGTCAAGGTGATAAATTATATGGAAACTATATCCGCATGGGTAGTAAGGATGGTGTTCTACACCTTCGACCTATCCGACCGTCGAGTATCATCGCTAAATGATCACTTTGATTGGTACCAAAATTTATTTCTATACTTTTGACTTAGGTTTGGACCTATGAGGTCACATACATTAGAGCTTACGATCTGATCGGATGGTTGATCAATGATTAAGAATCGTTCTAGGGTTAAATAATCAATACGATTGGTATTTAACCTAGTGCCAGTATTATAGGAGGATTGATTAGCAATTAGATTGCTAACTGGCATAATTTGATTAATCCAATATATTAAAATTAAGTCTAATTAAATATAATTTAATTAGATTTAATTTGGGCTTGATTAGATCAAGTCCAATTGGTTTATTGGATAAGCCAAATGCAAGAAAGAACTAGTCCTAGTCTAACTAGGACTCGGATTAACCCAATTTTTTAATTTGATTAAAAAGTAAATTAGAATTAAATTTAATTTAATCTAATTTAATTAAGTTCTTAAATAGATTATGACCTTATTTAATTGGGTTGGTTTAATCTTGATTTTATTTGGTTAAAAGATCTTGTTTGACCAAGTCAAAATAAGAGTCCTAGTGTGACTAGGACTCCCTATCACTTGCGCCACTTAATCCTCACGCCCCATGCCCTTTTTATTTTGTTTCTTATGTAAAAATTCTCCACTCTCATGGCTTCTCACACCCTTTTTCTCTCCTCCTTTTCTCATAAGGCAATTTATTGGAAGACCAAGTCAAAAGAGGAGTTAGTTTTGCTTAGAATTCTATCTCATAGAATCCTTGTTGACCAAAACACCTTCCCTTGAGTGCCGCCCCCTCTTTTAATTAATTTTTTTTCTTATTCTATGAAAATAATCTCTTTTTTTGTGCACCCTCCCTTGCTGGTCCACGCTAATAATTATGGAGGAGGCATCCAAGAGTTGGACGCTCCAACAACTTTTCATGTTTGGATATTCCTAGTCTAGGATTTTGACCTAACTTGGACTCTTTTTTTTCTCTATTTATTAGATAAATTTTATTCTAATTTTTTCATAAAATATAGAGCTTTGGGAGAGTTTTGGGGTATGCAAAAATCAGAGGAAGAGGGTCCTTGGGCATGGGGGTTCCATAGGCACCAAACTAGGTGTCTAGGTGAGAGAAAAGAGAAGAAGAAGAGGGTCTTCTTCTAGGGCTATTTTATTTTCAATCTCTTCTTTTTTTTAAGTTTTTTCTAAGAGAGTCTCATATCAGTAAACTCTCATCTTTCTTCTCATATTTTGGAGAATCCAAATTTTGAAAAAGAAAGCATCAGATCGACCGTCGAATAAGGATCAACATAGTACTAGCATGCTATATTGATTTTCTGCATCGGACTTTAGATCAGAGATTGTAGGCTCGTGTGGATAACTCCTAGAGGCCAGACGTGTGTGCGGCTCAAGACTTTATCCTCAAGCTCGGATCAGCAAGTTAGAATATCTAACTTGCTCAGATAATAGATCTGGTCTATTAACTTCATACCTGCATTTGATGTAGTATAGATCTAGGTTGATTTGATCAACCTTTTATTTTCTTATTTGATTTTAATTTTTGATTTAATATCATATCTTGATCAAGTAATAGATTTGAGATCTAGGTATTTACATATTTATTTAAATAAATATTTAATTTATTTAAGTCTTTCACTGCAAGATTTTGAAAAAGTTTTCGAGATCTATCTGTAAAATTCTAGATCTGGTTCCTTCAGATGCACCGAATAGTGGTGTAGTCACTGAGCCACTTCTAGTAAATATCTCAAATCACTCCTCTTACATTCGGAGCTAGCTCCTCAAGTGCCGGATTAGTCAATATATACAAGATCTGCTCATGCTCTAGGATAATTTTCAACTTTCGATGCCTACTATCGAAGTTGGGTCCCATTAATTTATCATTATCTAATAATGACTGGAGCAATAGGGTGGTGACCATATCTGCATTAAGAAAAATCAAACCTAATTAGTAGATGAATTATTAATCCTAAAGACTTGGACTTTAGTTTAAAGATCCTCTCACTATTTTTATACAAACTGGTAACCTCTACCTCCAATTCAAGGAATTACTTTAATACTAAGATTTATGGTGCTTCCAAGCCTTTAAAGGCCACAGGAGGAGCCAGGGTATTAGCTCTGGAAGATTAGAATGGGTGTGGTCTTAGGGCTAGGATAGAAGTTATCCTAGGATGAAGGCGGCGTGTAGCCCTGCATGGACTCGAGGTTCAAATGTGAGGACCGTGAGGCAAGCTTGGTAGGGGTTCTAGAGATCTGGGACATAAGATGGAGCAAAGAACCAAAGTTAGAAGAAGTATCAACCAAGACAAGGGACTGACATACAGGCGGGCTAGCTCAGATACATAATCGAGTCGGCTCGAACTAAGATCGAGCCAACTCGGGGTGCAGTCGAGCCAGCTATCTCAGGCAAATAGAAGATAGGGTTTGAACAATACGCAGTCGAGCCATCTCGGCTCCTAACAGAGCTGGCTCGATGGTGACGAATAGAATTAGATGAGGATTTTTTGTTTAGGATCTTAAGGCCTGATCCAATAAGGTCTTAAGATGGCTAACACATGTATGGATCGGATTTAGATCCAAGGGATGAGAGCATGGAAGACATGGGTGTACATGGGCTCGATGAGTGCTTTCATGTATTGGATTAGCCATAAAAGTTTTTGGTCGGGCCTAATATCTATGTATAAATACATATGATGTATTAGGACTTTAGAACATGGATTGGCATACAGATCTTTTCTTCCTCAATCTCTCTTCTCTCTTCTCTCTAGAGTTGCCATCCCATGGGGGTGCCTCCCTCAAGTCCAAGAAGGAAGGTGCCCCATCATAGATCTAAATTGGTGGATCGGTGGTTTGTTATCCTTAGAGAATGTCAAAGGTCTCCTCAAATCCATGCTAAAGATCAGGGGTTTCTACAACATGGTGTCAGAGCTAGGTAATGCCATGGTGATGCATCAACACTCAGTATTAGAGCCTGATGGTGCGTGGAAGAGAAGGAGAAGTCATACAAAGTAAAATCAAAAATCTGCACAAGTATTCCATGATATGTCTCAAATCTACCTTTGTTATTGCTATGGTTTGGCCAACCGAGAGCAGCAGGCTAAAGGTGGAGGCTGAGAGGATTAACAAAAAGGATTTTTTTCATGATGATAGATTTGGGCATATAATTTTCTGATCGATCTTGGTTGGAGAGATCGGGGTGTATGACGAATGACAGGATTCTCTAGGAAGAAGGGCGGTATGGGGCTGTTTGATGGATGAAGATAGGTTTTTCAAGGGATAATGATTGAAGGAAAGCTGAAGAAGCGACTATACATTCTTCAGTTGTAGGAATGTAGGAGAAGTAGTCGGGGATGCATTCAGCAGTTCGATCAGAGCATGGATTTGTGAAGGCTTGGACATGATGGAGATGGATGATCCATGGAGGTCAGTAGGTCAGTGCTGGATGGCTGATCTTGTATTAGATTTCTTCTATAAGAGTACTAAAAAGAGTCGTGGTTCAGATAGAGGATGGTTTGTGTACAGTAAGAGAGGATCTGGATACCTATAAGGAGGTGGTGTTGAGATGAGGTAGGGAGCACTGGAGTGCTACAGTAGTACTTTTCTAGAGGCACGGGATTGAGAGAGGCTCAACGGTGCAGTAGCCGAGAGAGGTATCTTAGCAGAGAGTGTCAGGAGGCATCTTAAGGAGATCAAAAGCAGATCTCATAGAGAGCTAGGAAGTCTTAGGAGCCTCAGGATGAGATAGATGGGTCTGAGCCTAGGATAAGGTTTGAGATGTAGTTCCTCCGGATGCAACTAAAGTGATGGTTGGTGCAGGAGCAGAAGAGAAGATAAAATTTTTTAGGATTCAGTCACTAGATTCAGAAGAGTTAGATGAGCTCTTGTGTTTTGAAGGTGTCCGTAGGTTGCGAAGATATCCAAGATGGCTTTGAAGTGGTCCGCAGAGTGTGGAGGATCCGAAGGAGCAGCGATAGTGTTCGAGGTGCAGTGACAGGCCCAATAGTGCAGCATTAGGTGGTTGGCCTTGAGTAACTCAGTTATAGAGTCAAGATCTTCTACGGCATCAAGGAGACTTCGATTTCAGGTAGAGCACCAGGCAGAGGTGGCTTCACCTATGGAGATGTGATATGAGTTCAAAGTGGAGGAGTGTGGGAGGACCAATATTCTAGCACCAACACTGAAGATGCACAGTTATAGGTGGAGCAGCACGTGTGAAAAAGACTGGTAAAGTTCTAAGAAGATCGTGTTAGGATATGCAGCGAGTGCCAGTATAGGAATGCTACGGGATCTCAAGAAAAGTCCAGAATAATTGATGCAGCTGCCAAGCAGAAGGATTCCTACAATTTTTAGGATGGTGCATACTTCAGCGGTGGAGGTGGTTATCCCAAAGGTCTTCAAGGGTGCACAATAGCTGATGAGGATTGATGGAAGCGATGTTTGCACTAAAGGCTGTTAAGGTGCACAGCAATAGTGAAATCGTGTAGGAGAGTATTGCCAGGATTTGCTAAGGCTTGGGACATCAAGGTGGATATTGTTTGGATTTATGGTGCTCCCAAGCCTTGGGAGGCCGTAGGAGGAGCTAGGATGTTGGCTCTGAAAGACTAGGATGGGTGTAATCCTAGGGCTAGGATAAGAGTTGTACTAGGATGAAGACGGCATGTAGCCCTGCACGGACTCGAGGTCAGATGTGAAGATCTTGAAAGGGGCTTAGTAGGTGCTCTAGAGATCTGGGACACAAGATGGAGTAAAATGCCAAAGCCAGAAGAAAAATCAGCCAAGATAAGAGACTGACACACAAGCAGGCTGGCTCGGATATGCAGTTGAATCGGCCTGAGCTAAGATCGAGCTGATTGAGGATGCAGTCGAACTGACTATCTCAAACAAACAGAAGACAGAATTCGGGTGATATACAGTCAAGCTAGCTCGACTCCTAATAGAATCGGCTCGATGGTGGCGAACAGAACTGGATGACGATTTTCTGTTCAGAATCTTAAGGCCTGATCCAATAAGGTCTTAAGGTAGCTAACACATGTATGAATCGGATTTAGATCCAAGGGGTGAGAGCATGGGGACATGAGTGTACATGGGCTCGGTGAGTGCTTTCATGTATTGGGTTAGCTAGGAGAGTTTTTTATCTGGCCTAATATCTATGTATAAATACATAGGATATATTAGGATTTTAGAACATGGATTGGAATATAGATCTTTTCTCCCTCAATCTCTCTTCTCTCTTCTCTCTAGAGTTATCACCCCAAGGGGGCGTCTCTCTTAAGTCCAAAAAGGGAGGCGCCCCATCACAAATCTAAATTAATGGATCGGTGGTTTGCTGCCCTTAGAGAATGTCAAAAGTCTCCTCAGATCCATGCTAAAGATCAAGGATTTTCGCAACATGGTATCAAAGCTAGGTGATGCCATGGTGATGTGCCAACACTTAATTCCTTAGTGGGTACTATAGTCTACACAGATTACACACGAGTCCAACTTTAGTTGGTCAACTCATGTGCATCTATGGGTAGGTTCATAATTAATTATTTCTCTAAACAACTTCTAGTATTTTAATTTTACCCTGAGAACCTAATCAGTAGGCTTTGGCCTCCACTAAAAAGATCCGATTAGGTCCAACCATTAACATGATCATATCTGGTGTATCTGACCAATGAATGATCAGGTCCGACTTTGGTCGGACAACCTGACTACCATTAGAAAGACATGACAAAATCATCATATTATGAATGATAATTCCATCAGTTAATAAGCACCAGGTCTTTGGGCCTCCAATGATTATTAAACTAATGGACTCATTATCACTCAACTTAATGAGAGGCTATGACCTAGTTATCATTATAACTATTTCATTTTTAAGGATCTAATAATTTTAGAGGATTTGGTTAACTCATTTTTTAAATAGAATTGACTAGCCAATTTTGATCCTCCCACTGACTTCACCAAGTTAGATAAAAAAGGACCTAATTCAGGCCAGCATTAGGAGCACCTATATCAGTCACACTAATTTATCTAATTGACATAAGTGAGCCCAAATCACCAAATGATCTAATCAAAATTTAATTCATCAAGATGGCCAGATAAGTGAGATCAGTGGAAGGAAAATACCATTAACTCATCAAAAACCAAATCAATGCGAGTAGCTCCCAATTAAAAACTACTTGTCTGGACTGGTAGACTTATCTTTTCCATCATTCGATTCATTAGTTTCAATTTGACCAACCTAGCAATTTCGGGTTCGACTGCATAGCCACGAATCAAATCCATTTGGTCCTCATTAAAGACATGGACTTGTCCAACTACAACTATTGTAATTGAGTCTAAAGAGTCGACCTAATCTAAATTAATATTTAGTTAGGTTTCATCAATTACTCTAATTAGTCCATTCTTTAACTAAGCTTAGATCTAATCTAATTAATGAACTTAATTCACCTAACCCAATAACCCATATTTTATGATTAATGACTTAGGATCTTTAATTTATAATTCTAGACCCTAATTCAACATACTTAATTCTTATTTAAGTTTTTAGGCTGAGGGTTAGGGTTTGGCATTTCAAAAATATTTTTCAAAGTTTTGAAAGCTTCATCATAACTTAGCACTGTTCACTAAATGGGTCAACCTATTTCAAAAATTGAGTTGGCTTATTTTACAAACAATACTAGTTGTTGGTTTTAATCTAGATCTATATATAATATATTAAAAATCATGAAACAAATTAGATCTAACCTAAACTCTTATTCATGATTAAAAATCAGATCAAACCATACAATCAAAACATAAAATTTATTTGATCAAATCTAAAATTTTATGATTTAATAATCTAGATCAACACGTACTAGAATAACCTACACTATAGGGGGTAAGCCCTATAGTAGGATAACCTATGGTCCGTGCGATCATGTTATTTTATTTTTAGATTAAAAAAATTAGATTATTATTTAGATCTAATATAAAAAATAATCTAAATATGCATATAGATCACATTAAATAACCTGGATGCTCTGATACCATTAATGAAAAATATACAGGGTTTCTAACTCTACTTTCGAAACTTTTTCAAAAATTAGTTATAATAAAAATAAAAATTAATATAATTAATTTTAAAGAGATATAGATTGGATCTAGAAACTCTACTTTGCTAGGATCTATATGATATATATGTGCATGCAATAAAATCTGAAAATAAGAATAATGAATAGTAAAATATTTTTACTATACTATGTATTCAGAACACGTTACCTTATATGAGCAGATGATCTCCACAACCGAGTCACCACCAACATGAACACAGATAGGTTTGATCATTGTGACATAGCCACACATGCGTCTGGCCTCCATAGATGGTCCACACGAGATCCTGATCCCAATCGGCTCTTCCCGAGTGCTAGCTCGATGAAGAATGCTCCTGATGGCTAGATCTGATCAAATAGTTTTGATCTCCCTCCACCAAAACTTTGGATACTTTAGATTAGTAGCAGGGGTAGAAGAGAGGATGATAAAGTATTCCACAAAATATTGTAAAGATCTGATGCTCAGATCTCATGAAATCAAAATAGGAACCCTCGATCATGAACTAGGGCTGTGCAGCACTCAAACCCTAGCACCAAGTTTTCTCCCCCAATTTTCCTTCCCTGATTTTTTTTTTTTTATTTTTTTCAAGCCATGGAAGGGCTCATGCACCAGAGGAGAGGAGTCTCAAAAAAACTTATGCCCAAAAAAAATGTCAAGAATTTTATAAAGGGCACACAAGTCAAGGTGGCATGTGGAAGAGTTGGGATGAAGTGGTTTGCTATTTGAATTCAAATTCCATTTAAATTCAAATTGCAACCAGATCAAGCCCATCCATTTAGGGCATGATAAGGGAGGGCACAAGTCTTCCTCAGCATGGAAAAAACTCATGAAGAAACTCTTTCTCATGGAGAGGAGAATGGTGCAAAGATAAGGATGCAAGACTAGGTCAAACCAATCTTAAAATCTCTCATCCAATTGAACCAACCCAATCCAAAGTGGTTAGGCTCAATTAGACTAGATTAAATCTAACTAATTTAGACTCAATTAGGCTTAGTTAAATCCTAATCAAATTAGGAATTAATTAAGCCAAATTCCTGATCAAATTAGGGATTAAACTTCCTCGATGATTAGGTCATCATATAACCTAATCAGGTCAAACCCAACTAAATCAAATTCAATTGGATTTGATCTAAAATTAATTACTCAATCAAATTAAGTTAATTAGTAATCAAATTACTAATTAAACCTCTCATAAATATAGAGTTCAAATTTAGTAGATATCTGGATAATAGAGTTCCATCAAAATGAAACTCTTGATCGAAGAGTCCTAAACTAGTAGGACTCTTGATCCCGGTGTCCAAAACGAGTGGAACTCATGATCACAAAGTCTAGACTCTCAATCACAGAGTTTTAGATAAGTAGAACTTAGAGTCCCAGAGTAATAGAACTTTTGATCGAAGAGTCCTAGTCTAGTGGGACTCTTGACCATAGAGTCCTAGTCCACTAGGACTTCTGATCATAGAGTCCCAGACAATCAGGACTCAAAGTCCTAATGCAGTAAGACTCTCGATCGAAGAGTCCCAGTCCAGTGAAACTCTTGATCTTAGAGTCTCAGTCTAGTGGAACTCTTCACCAATTATTAGATTAGATAAGAACCTCTAGTGTGTGTGATCCCGTAGGTTCAAACCTAAGCCGATAGCATAGGAACCAATTTCCGTACTAATTGAAGTGACCATCTAGCAATAGTACCGACATCCGAATAGGTCGAATAGTTGCAATCAAAACACTCAGAACCCAAGTGAATATGGTTACTGCATAACTCATCCCTTTGATCTCTATGCATGAGGATGACTCAGAGTTAAATTGTCAATCCTAAAAAATACATCTAAATCGAGTATTAAAGCAATTAGCCTCGTGACTCCTCACTAGGACTATCCTAGCCAAGGATTTGCTAAATTGAAACATAATTGAATACAACTTCTGAACCGAAGTGATCAATCCCATCTTGACTCATACACTGACTCCTTAAGTACTTGATTATGCTCAGAAATCTTCCACCACTGAATTAAAAATTCAGATAGTTCAGCACCAAAGCATAGTGAGTTGCTTGGAAGTCATCATGTGAAGGGAATCGCGTAGGGTTTATAGCATGCAATTCAAATTTTTTTCAAAAATTTATAGCAACGGAAGCTAAAATTAATCTAATATTAATTCTATAGCATGTATTGATCTAATCAATTTTCCTACTCAAGATCTAAACATGCTAATATATAATTTAAATGCGACCGATCAGCAAATCACATTTGCTGATCGATTCGAGTTTAGAACTCGATACCTGTGCGTAGATAGTTGATCTCCATGATCTAAATCTACCAAAATATGCTTTGATATCGTGCTATAGTTGTACAATCATTTGGCCTCTATGGATAGTCCACACGGAGCTCTTGATCCCGAGCAGCTCCACTAGAGTGTTAGCTCCTCGTCGGAGCCTTCGACGGTTGATCTTGATCGATCTAATCAATCATCTTCTTTCTAATCTTTTAGACACTCCAAAAAATTAAAACTTACTTTTCAGAGGATAATGAGGTGGTGTTTCAAATTTGGTGGCAATCTGATGCTTACAGCACTCGATCTTTCCATCCGAACCTAGAGTCCCAACTCTAGGATTTTGCACTCACCAAAAATCCTGACGCCCAAAAACTCTCTCATGCCCTTTCTTGGATGAATTTCTCCATGAAAAAAATTTTCATAGATAGAGGAGACTCTCTCCTACTAGTCACCTACATTCAAAATAATTTTAAATTAATGAGTAAAGAAAACAAAATTCAAAAATGGCATAAGAGGAAGTATAGGCGCAAGTGTACAAATCTCTCTCTCTGGACTTTTCTCTCGCCTAAGGTAAGTGTGCCCCACTAGATTTCTCTCTCTAAGAAACCATACTACGCTCCTGCTCACTTTCTCATGCACGCCCATGTAAAACTTCAAACTTTAAATGGGTTATAACTATGGATTATATGCATGGGAGTGGATAAGAGGCATTGGTTGAACTAGTTTCAACCAATCAATTGAATTCAAATTCAAAATCAAATCACCCTCTATCCATTTCCATCACATAAACCATGCATTTGACACATAAAAGGACTCTTCTTCTGCATGCCTATGCCTAGAAAAAATTAAGAAAAATTACATGAAAGTGTGGAGGGCATGAGAATAGGATAATGACAAGGAGGTTGAACTTGTTTCAACCTCCAAACAAGTTGAATTTAAAATTCAATTTTCTTTGAACCAGTCCAACACTTGGACCAGGTCAAAGGTAGAAAGAGGAGGGAGCATAGATACCTCTCATCTGCATGAAGAAAAGTCACACACATTCCATAATGTGCGTGAGGAAGGAAAAAGTCAAAATAGGGTGGCGCAGGGAGAAAATTTAAATTCAAACTTACTATGAATTTTCCAAATTGGTTTCAACCAAACCAAATTTTTTAGACCCAATTAGATCAGGTTAAACCCAACCAAATTAGGCTTAACCCAATTTAATAAAATTCTAATTAAATAAAAAATTAATTAGGTCCAGCTTCTGATCAAATTAGGGTTAAATCTTCCTTAGCGATCAAGTCATAAGTTAGGGTTCAATCTTCCTTAGCGATCAAGTCATCTTATGACTTGATCAGACCAAACCCAATCGAATCAAATTTAATTGAACTTAATCAAATCCTCATCACTCAATCAAATTAAGCTAATCAATAATCAAATTGCTAATTAATCCTTCAATAAACATAGAGTCCCAATTGGGTGGGTGTCTGGACAACAGAGTCCTATTAACATGAAACTCCTGAAGAGTCCCAAACTAGTGGGACTCTTGAACCCAATGTCCCAAATGAAAGAAACTCGCGATCTTAGAGTTCTAGACCAATGGAATTCTTGATCAGAGAGTTTTAGACAAGTAGAACTCAAAGTTTCAATCCAGTGAAACTCTTGATCATAGAGTCCTGATCTAGTGGAACTCTTGACCCCAGAGTCCTAGGTCATTAGGACTCATGATCAACCATTAGATCAAGTAGAAACTCCTATTATGTGTGACCCTATAGGTTCAAATCCTAAGCCAGTAGCACAAAAATTAATTTTCTATACCAATCGATGTGACCATCTAGTAATGGTACCCGATGTCCGAATAGGTCAAAAAGTTGCAATGCAACAATGACGAACCTATAGCATATGGTTACCGTATAATTCATCCTCTTGACCTTGATGCTCAAAGGATGATCTAGAATTTGCTGCCAATCCTAAAATTCATGCATAGTGTATTTCAAAATTCAGTATCCATCACATGAACCACCTCGATCAAGATTTTGCTAAATTGAAATATAGTGATGCACTTGTTCCAACACTTGAAGGGGTCAATCCCATCTTGACTCACATACGGACTTCATAAGTACTTGACTACACCCAGTAGCCTTCCATCACTGAATTAAAAATTCAAGTAGTTTGGCACCTAAGTGTAGTGGGTTGTTTGCAAGTCACTATGGTGATCTCAGGTCCAAGGGATACTTATACCCATATCCTTCACGAGTAACTCTTGACAGCAGAAAGCTCCACAGTTGGATCATATTCAGTGAAATATACCCCTACACTTCACCTGCATGCCATAACAGTATCTTCATACTTCTTGGTTAAGAGGACAACCAATACTTATGGCATACAATGACCTACACTCGATACGTTGTCATCCTGGATAACAACGAATCATTTGGTTGTGAACTAGTTTTAAGGACTAAATGACAAATCCTTCTTTGTCGAATCTAAATAGTCCTAAGAACTTCATCACATGAGAGATTATTACAAAAAGATGCACAAGAGTGATGAAATGTCAAAATAATAATTTTATTTATTAATAATTTAAGTATAATTATATTTAGCATAACCATCTACAACCTAAATGATTGACTTTAGGATATATTTTCCAACAACTCCCACTTAGACTAAAGCCACTAAGAATAGTATCGAATACCCATCTTCTATTGGTGATAGTTGAACTCTTTAATTTTGAGAGCCTTAGTAAATGGGTCGGTCATGTTCTTCTTTCCGTCGATCTTTTAAAGCTTGACATCACCTCATTCCATGATCTCTCATACAAGGTGGTAGCGACGTAGAATATGCTTGATACGTCGATATGCCTTCGACTTCTTCGCTTGAGCTATGGCTCCAATGCTATCATAGTATAGCAGAACCAAACCATCTAAGGAGGGTGCCACTCCCAGCTTATCGATAAACTTCCACAGCCACATAGCTTTCTGAAGAAAAATCCTGATTTTCTGGGTCAGGTTCGTTTAGATCTAATTGAATCGAGTGGCATATTTCGAAAATTTTCTCTCAGATCTAGATCAGATTTGATACTTTTTCAGATCTGATTTATAATCTAATAATTAAAAAAAATAAATTAAATTAATTTTGAATTAATTTTTACCTTGATCTTGGGTAATCTAATTACCCATTGATGATCCTGCGAAGCTCTGAGGTTCTGGATCTAGCCATGCAAGCATCTGGCCTCTACTAGTATACACTCGGACTGGATCTGGAGATCTTCTCCTTCCCTTTCTTTTCTTCAAAAATTAGATCTGGATCTGATTTGGAGGATCTTCAAAACACCTTTTGAAGATCACCCATCGTCTCTGCAGCAGTGCTGCCTTCTTTTTTTTTCGTCAGCCTTTCTTGCTTGACTCACACTAATCAGAAGAACCCAACTTTCTTGGGCGTGGAGAGGAGGGAGAGGGCTAGATGGTGGCATGAAGAAGGGAGAGAGATAGCCTTGGGGCGTGGGCTTCAGATGAACTCCTTGAAAGTGGGCCCAGATAGGGTCTATTTATAGACTCTGCTGCGCCATACAGTGCTGCATCACCCCGGCCAATCATCTTGCTTCGTTCAATCAAATCTAAATCTGATTGGTGGGATGAGAGACCAACGAATTCATCCTAAGGTGGCACCTAAGACTGGTCAAAGTCTATAGATGAGGGTCACCTAGTTTGAATCCAACAAACAACCTGGAGTCCCATCCATATGGGACTCCAGCATCCCTATCCATGGGCGCGCACCATCCTAGGTGTGCACCCCCTTCTTTCTAATTTTCAGAGAGAGGACAAGCCCGTATCTGCTCTCCAATAAGTGCATGATACATGGGTAGATGTCCAAGGGTCAAAGGTCAATGTTTGACCAAGTCAAAGTACAAGAATTAGTAGGTGATGAAAAATGGCAGGTATTATCTCAAATTTATCTTATAAATTAAGACAATCTTTCTCTGACTTGGACAAGCTCCAATCAGATCAGGTAAAGGTACCTGAGTGAGCACAAACTCATTTGACTCAGTCGAGATAACTTTTAAGATAGAAAAAAGAGAATGTTAAGCTCAATCGTGTGCTAGCACGATTTCCTTGAACCTAATTGAATCTTATTCAAATCAATTGAATTGGGTTAGTCCAATTGATGATATCTAGATCCAAACCCTTGTTTGTATGATCCAGTTAGGTTCAGTTCTGTATGGTAATAGGATATGTCATGATCTCCATCATCGATATCATCGAAACTCCTTTCGATGGATCAGAACTTTTCTGATTCAGACAACTTAGAATGATCGATCATCTAAATCATTCTAATTGCTCTCAAAATCTACCAGTGACACTTAGCAGCATATGGTGGCAACCCATCAAAACTAAAAATAAACCTCTTGGTGCAGCTACTTGTGTGATTAAGTTCTTCTATCTTGAGCCCCGATCAGATTAGGGTTAAGGTGAACTCGTCAAACCCTAATTTCTATCATATGATATATTCATTTGATTCAAGTCCGATGTGAAAACCTTAATAGAAACTCTTCTATTATTTCACTCTACTATGGCCATGGGCTTATGGACTTGATTCTCATGATCATTATAGGACTACTCTTCATCTATCGAGGTAGATAGATTCTGTATTGGTGCAATCCAATTCCTATAATGAACATGCTATAGCCAACATACACCTCAGGATTTTGAATGGCTAGGAGACCGAGTTATGATATAGTCAAACTATAACACCCTCAAGGTGAACTGTCGATGCACCTCAGGTTCAAAGGAACCAGACACATAACTACAGCTTCGAGCCAGTCATCAACGAGAAGATAAACTTCCTAATAACTGCTCAAGGTGGTCACGCTCAATGCTCTCGTTCTCTAACGAGTACCTGTACTCTCGCTCTGGTGTCTCTACACCGTAGACTCAAGACTCATCTACTATAAAGAAGTAATTGTATGACCAACCTTCTAGGTTCAATCCATCCTCATGATGATCTTACGGTCAGAGCATTTTATGAGTTAATAATGAAAATTCATATCTTAAATTTTTTAATCTCTTGAAAATAAGAACTATCATTGCATTAACTCAAGAATGTACACAAACATTAAATACACATTATGATAGAATAATCTCTATTTTATTATTTATAGTTAAATTATAATTTTTGCCCTTTAGAAGTTGTTAACAGAGTGTCAGCCAAATTCTGGCTTTTAGGACATACATATCCTAACAATGGTTCATGGTATGGATAGCTTTGATTAGGTCTAGCTTGAGTGGTTGATCAAACTAAATCAAGAGTTAGTTAGGTAGGATCAAGAGTGCTTAAAATTGATCAGTCCTATTTGAAGTAGAGTTCAATCAAAGATCGACTCACAGCCACATATGTCAACCCCTTCAGAACTAATTTGGCTCCCACGGATTGAGCTGGATTGCAAGCTTAACTTAATTCAGTTTTTGGTCCCGATAAATCAGTGTGCTAAGGTATAGTTCGGCATATTTGATTAGTGGTTTTTAATTAGGAGCTGTGGACTTGATCAGTGGTTTTTAATTTGGCTTATGGACTTGATTCTCATGATCATCATAGGGCTACTCCTTATCCACCGAGGTAGATAGATTCCATCTTGGTGCAATCCAATTCCTACAATGAACATACTATAGCCAACATACACCTCAGAATTCTAAGGCTAGGAGACCGAGTCATGGTATAGTCAAACTATAACACCCTCAAGATGAACTGTCGATGCACCTCAAGTCAAAGAACCAGACACACCACTATAGCATCGAGTTAGTCATCGACGAGAAGGTAGACTTCCTAATGACTACTCGAGGTGGTTATGCTCAGTGCCCTCATTCTCTAACGAGTACCTGTACTCTCGTCCAGTGTCTCCACAATAGACTCAAGACTCATCTACTATAAAGAAGCGATTGTACACTAACCTTTCAGATCAATCACCATCCTCATGATGATCCTACGGTTAGGAGCATTTTATGAGTTAATAAATGAAAATTCATGTCTTAAATTTTCAACTCTTGAAAATGTGAATTATCATTACCACTAACTCAAGGGATGTATCACAGACACTAATACACTTATGTGATAGAAAATACCTACTTTTTACTTATAGAACAAAATTATAATTTTGCCCTTAAGAAGTGTATTACAAGTGTCAGCCAATTCTGGCTTCTAGGGCACTCATATCTAACAAACTCCCACTTGACCTAAAGCCAATTGGCTACAAATCTAAGTCCCATCTTCTCAAGGTGGGCTTCAATCTTCTACTGGTCCAACGGCTTTGTAAGCGGGTTTGCCGCATTATCTGTGGAGTCAACTCTCTTGACCTCGATGAAACCCTTCTCGAGGTAATCGTAGATGAGGTGGTATCGTCGCTCGATGTGCTTGGATTTTTGATGAGACCTCGGCTTCTTAGCAAGGGCTATGGCACCATTGTTGTCGCAGTACAGAGGAATGGCATCTGAGGGCATCACTTTGATCTCTATGGTAAACTTCTTGTATCAGAATGCCTCCTTCGCAGCTTCTGACGCAGCGATATATTCTACTTCCATGGTAGAATCTGCTATTACTGTCTGTTTGGAACTTTTCCAACTGACAGCTCCACCATTGCACACAAACAGACTTCCAAATGTCGACTTTCGATGATCTACATCGGACATAAAGTTCGAGTCTGTATACCCCGAGACTTGGAGTTCTCCATTGCCAAAGACCAGTAACGTATCCTTAGTTCTTCTCAAGTACTTAAGGATACATTTCACAGAAGTCCAGTGTTCTTCACCTGGATTCGACTGATATCTACTCTGACACTCACGACATGGGCTATATCAGGTCGTGTACATAACATGACATACATGAGGCTCCCTATTTGCTGAAGCATAAGGGATCTTACTCATGCGTTCTATTTCCTCAGGTGTGCTAGGGCACATCTTCTTGGAAAGATGAATGCCATGCCTGAAGGGTACTAAACCCCTCTTAGAGTTTTCCATACTAAACCTCGTTAGTACTTCCTCTATGTACATCTTCTATGAAAGTCCTAGCATCCTATTCAGTCTATCTCTATAGACCTTAATTCCTAAAATAAAGGATGCTTCTCCTAGGTCTTTCATGGAGAATTCTTTAGATAACCACTTTTAACTGTGGTCAACATGAGAATATCATTTCTGATAAGGAGGATGTCATCCCACGTACAATACGAGGAAGATAAACAGCGTCCCACTGACCTTTTTGAAGACACATGGCTCCTCCTCATTTTTGATGAAATCAAACATTTTGATCACATCATTAAAATGAGTGTTCCAGCTCCGAGATGCTTGCTTAAGTCCATACATGGACCTTTGCAGCTTGCATATCTTGTGATCATCATCGATGGATATAAAACCTAGTCGGCTGTTCCATATAGATATCTTTCTCGT
>QRFJ01004856.1:77443-92586 GCA_006176705.1 Cocos nucifera
TCGACACGCTCTCTAGTCTCAATATCAAGCTATTTATTGATAGCCAAAATTCTGGCTAAGTAATATAGGCTGCTCGGAATGCTCAATTCGCTCCAACACTTCCATGAATAATACTCATCCCAGTAGGTCCGAGGACTCCTAAGACCGAAAAACTCGGACTAAAGAAAGAAAGAATGTACTCACCCCCAGGTGCCACCATGTGCAACTCTCGGGGCACAAAAAAGAAGCAGTGGTAATGGTTTCCTCCTCCCCTGCTACACTAGCCAAGCAGACGGACTGAAGATCTATAGCCTCTCCCCTTAAGTATAGTCCCTAGTTTGGAAGCTACCCTCAAAGCCGACTTTCTATAAGGAAAGACTGACTCTATTGGATGCAACTCCGATCCTCCTAGATCCACCTAATATCCAACTCCCCGTAGATGATCTCTTTCTAGAACTGGGATGATAATGAGGTTAGCCATCACTGTCCTGTGGTAATAATAAGTAGAAGATCTTGAAGACTTCTAACATCCTGTGTGCATAGGCCAGAATCACTAGAGAAACACACCTTTGCCAAGATTCCTCCGAACATTGGGTGAAAACCTACCAAACGCCTATCTAAATCTTGGGTGAGTCAAATCAAACACCGCTCAAAAAGAATCTCCAAAACCTTAAAGCCTATATAAAGATTGGCTAGTAAGCTCAGTGGCATATCAAACAGTCCAAAGAAATATCAGTAAAATTCACAGACTGACCATGCTCTCATTAAGCCATCTAGTCTGGGAGATGATCTTGAGGGCCCGTGCATAGATCGCTCCGTTCCAAAGAAAGGAGCAGCTTCCGACTCATATGGATCGCCACTGCTAATAACCCATCAAGCTATTACCTAGCCTTCGCGCCATTAGGTCCATTAGCTCATCCGGCACTATACCCAGCAAAATCACCAACATCAATGAGCCACAACTATCCAGGACAATGTAAGAAGTGAGACTCTCTTACTTAGTAGACGGCAGGGAAACGTGAAAGATCCCTCCAAATTCCTCTATCCGCCAATGGCTGATATACAACGTCCCCAAGCTAACAAAATCACATCCGGTGGCACTTGCAGAATGCATTTCCCCGGAACCCGAGACTCCCAAATTCTTATCTTACAAAGCTAGAAGTCCGCATTCGAGCAGAATCATGGCCTATCAAATCCCATACGTATTTTCAAAAAGACCTCATTCCCAAACAATTGCTATCTTAAATAGTTAGGGAAGCGAAAAGAGAAATCCGTAAAGTACGGCAGGGAGTATACATATAGCCATATACCAACTCGCATAATGAGAGAGAACCTTGACTCTGAACAAATAAGCACCTCCATACATAATATTAGTTTCGGCCCTCTGAGCACTTCGCATCTCGGAATCACTCCACGGAAACTGTGATCCTTGCCCACGACCTTAAAATCCCAATTAGGGCTTGGTCAATTTAACCATTGTATCCCATCTACAAAACTCTTGATTCGATTTGATCAATCGCTAGCCTAATTGAGCTACACCCAAGCCCGAACCCAGATTTATGAATATTCTTAGATCTAAAATCTCATTTTAGACCTAATTGATTTCATAAACTTAATTCTTAATTAAGTTAGGGTTCTTAAATAAACATGTAAACAAGATCCTAGGGTTTCAGGATCTAGGGTTTACAGAAAGTAAGTTTTTCAATTTTGATTAAGGACGAACGTGCAGCACACCCTTACACATCATAAGACACCCCATCGAATGAAGAGGATCTTTAAAGCCCTACTTTGTTCTTATGACCGGACGGCCAGGGGAATGCCTAATCAGAAAACAACTAATCTGCAAAAACTAATTAGATCTAAGCATATATCTCATATAAAAAAAGATCTAATTAAAATATATTTTGTAATATATCACATATATCATGCATGCATATTTTTTAGATCTAAATTATCTCATAATCATCTAAAATTTAAATTAAATCGATCATATCAAATAAAATTTAATCTAGACCTATTTGTAAACTATTCTACAACTAGTCTAAACATGCAACTATCATATCTCATATGAACAATTAATTTTATTTTATTTTCTATTTTTAGATCTAATTATAATATTTATAATATCAAAAAATAGAAAATAAATAGATCTAAAAATTACTTTTAATCAAACAAAAATTATGATCAAACTAGACTATACATAGAATAATTCTATTCCTAGTCTAGTTATGTATCTCATACATATTAGATCTAAATTAATTTATTTTAATTTTTTAATTTTTTAATTTTAGATCTAATCACATCTCATGTGATATCTAAAATTACTAATTAATTAGATTAAATTAGATAAAAAAAAAAATTATAAGAACCTGGCTTTGATACCAGTTGAAGGAAAATCCTGATTTTTTGAGTCAGGTTCATTCAAATCTGATTAGATCGAGAGGCATATTTTAAAAATCACCTCTTAAATCTAGATCAGATCTAACACTTTTTTAGATCTAATTTATAATCTAATAATTAAAAAAATAAACTAAATTAATTTTGAATTAATTTTTACCTTGATCTTGGGTAATCTAATTACCCATTGATGATCTTGCGGAAGCTTTGAGGTTCTGGATCTACCCTACAAGCACCTGACCTCTACCGATATCCACTCAGGCTGGATCTGGAGATCTTCTTCTCTTTCTTTTTTCAAAAATTAGATCTGGATCTAATTTGGAGGATCTTCAAAATACCTTCTGAAGATCACCCGTCGTCTCTATAGCAGTGCTGCCTTCTTCCTTTTTCGTCAGCCTTTCTTGCTTGACTCGCACTAATCAAAAGAACCCAACTTTCTTGGACATGGAGAGGAGGGAGAGGGCTAGATGGTGGCATGGAGAAGGGAGAGAGACAACCTTGGGGCATGGGCTTCAGATGAACTCTTTGAAAGTGGGCACAGATAGGGTCTATTTATAGATTCTGCTGCGCCATGTAGTGCTACATCATCCCGGCCAATCGCGTTGCTTCATTCAATTAGATTTAAATCTGATTGGTGGGATGAGAGACCCACAGATTCATCCTAAGGTGGCACCTAAGATTAGTCAAAGTCTATAGATGAGGATCACCTAGTTTGAATCCAACAAGCAACCTGGAGTCCCATCCATATGGGACTCCAGCATCCCTATCCATGGGCGCATGCCATCCTAGGTGTGCGCCCCCTTCTTTCCAATTTTTAGAGAGGGGACAAGGCCCTATCTGCTCTCCAATAAGTGCATGACATATGGGCAGATGTCCAAGGGTCAAAGGTCAACATATGACCAAGTCAAAGTACAAGAATTAGCAGGTGACGAAAAATGGTAGGTGTTGTCTCAAATTTATCTCATAAATTAAGCAACCTTTTCCTAACTTGCACAGCTCCAGTCAACCAGGTAAGGATACCTGAGTGAGCACAAACTCATTTGGCTCAATCGAGATAACTTTTAAGATAGAAAAAGGAGAATGTTAGGCTCATTCATGTGCTAGCACGATTTCCTTGAACCTAATTGAATCTTATTCAAATCAATTGAACTGGGTTAGTCCAATTGATGATATCCAGATCCAAACCCTTATTTGTGTGATCCAGTTAGGTTCAGTTCTATATAGTAATGGGATATGTCATGATCTCCATCATCGATATCATCGAAACTCCTTTCGATGGATCAGAACATTTTTGATTCAGACAACTTAGAATGATCAATCATCTAAATCATTCTAATTGCTCCCAAAATCCATCAGTGACACCTAGCAGCATATGGTGGCAACCCATCAAAACTGAAAATGAATCTCTTGATGCAGCTACTTGTGTGATTAAGTTCTTCTATCTTGAGCCTCGATCAGATTATAGTTAAGGTGAACTCATCAAACCCTAATTTCTATCATATGATATAATCATTCGATTCAAGTCCGATGTGAAAACCTTAATAGAAACTCTTTCTATTATTTCACTCTCTGCCATGGCCATGGGCTTATGGACTTGATTCTCATGATCATCATCGGGATGCTCCTCATCCACCGAGGTAGATAGATTCTATCTTGGTGCAATCCAATTCCTACAATGAACATGCTATAGCCAACATACACCTCAGGGTTCTGAATATCTAGGAGACCGAGTCATGGTGTAGTCAAACTATAACCCCTCAAGGTGACTTGCCGATGCACCTCAGGTCAAAGAACCAGATAAACCACTGCAGCATCGAGTCAGTCATCAACGAGAAGATAGACTTCTTTATGACTACTCGAGGTGATCACGCTCAATGCCCTCGTTCTCTAACGAGTACCTGTACTCTCGCTCCGGTGTCTCCACACCATAGACTCAAGACTCATCTACTATAAAGAAGTGATTGTACACTAACCTTCCAGATCAATCACTATTCTCATGATGATCCTACGGTCAGGAGCATTTTATGAGTTAATAAATAAAAATTCATGTCTTAAATTTTTAACTCTTGAAAATATGAATTATCATTACCACTAACTCAAGAGATGTATCATGGACACTAAGTACACTTATATGATAGAAAATAACCTACTTTATTATTTATAGTCAAAATTATAATTTTGCCCTTAGAAGTGTATTTCAAGTGTCAACCAATTCTGGCTTCTAGGGCACTCATATCGAACACTTTGTTTGCAACATCGAATGTCACGACATACTTTACCTCACACATAAAATCGGCTATAGTGTGTTGCTTGAAACTCTTCCAGTAGATTGCTCCACCGTTCAAGATAAACACAAAATCTAACACGCTCTTACTATCGTCGTGATCTGGCTGAAAATTGAAATTAGTGTATCACATAAGTTTCAAGTCAGTATCTCCATAGATGAGCCACTGGTCCTTGGTATTTTTCAAATACTTCAAGATTATCTTCACAACCTTTTAGTGATTCTCACCTGAGTCAGGCTAGTATTTGCTCACTACCCCTAGTGAGTATGTCACGTCTGGTCTCATACACATCATGGCATACATAATAGAACTCACTATCAAAGTATATGATATTCTACTCATATGCTCTCCTTCTTGATGAGTTGTCGGACAATCCCTCTCAAAATTTCATAGCCTATCGGGAGATAGCCCTTCTTAGAATTCTTCATGCTGAACCTCTTCAGCATGGTATCAATGTATGTGGACTAGGATAATCCAAGTAATCTTTTAGATCTATCTCTATAAATCTTCATCTCTAGGATGTAGGATACTTTTTTCAAGTCCTTCATGGAGAATTGAGATGACAGCCAAATTGATAAGTGATAAAAATATACTAATAAAAGTATTAAATGATAAAATAAATTAATTTATTTTTTTAGAAATTAATACTTTTATTAATTTTATGTAGAAAAAAAGGCCACCAATATGAAGATCTTATTTTTCTGGTTCAGATGAAATAAATTTCAGACAAAACGGACTTCAAACGAGCCCGAAATTGAATTTCAAAAAAAAAAGAGAGAGCCGATCCAGTTCAAACTGGTACAAAAAAATTGGCTCAGCAGATCGCTCGGTTTGACTGCATTGATAGACCGACCCGCTGATGCAGTACTGATGCTAGGCTGATGTCAGCATTTTTTGCTATGCATGGTGGATTGATTTAAGGGCAGTTCGAGAATTTCATATGAAGAAGCGCGCTTCGATTGGCTGAAGAATGTGGCGGTCCACGCAACACCGAGCACACGTGTGGTCTACAGAGGGTAATTTAAGAATTTTATTTGATCCGATGGGTGCCTTTCACTGAGATTTGATCGGATGGCCGAAATGCATGCACTGATGAATGGCATCCGCAACTCCCAGTCGAGATCCAATGGTTGAGATTCATTTCGACTTTAAACTAAAGATCAAAAGCCTTCCTATGCACGATCTAATGGCCCAGATTCAATCCAATGATTGATTCGATGGTTGCTATAAATTTTGACTTGATCTGAGAAATTTTAAAGGATTTTTAAGCAATTTTTGGACTGTTTGATCGACATCCAATGGTCAGAATCATCCAGGATCCTAATTTGAGTTGTTTTGAGAGTTTTAAACCTAATTTTCAAAGAATTTCGATGGAAAATCCTCCTCTTAGCCTATAAAAATAGAGGGCTACCTACTGTTGCCGTAAGAGAGAGGAGAGATAGTAAAAAAAAAAAGAAAAAGAAGAGAAAGAGAGGAGAGAGGTAGAAAGAGAAGAGAGATTTTTGAGAGAAAGGAAAGGGTTTTAAATTTTTTTTTCTTCCAACAATCAGAACAGTGATCAAGAAGCTTCTTCTTCTTCACCAAGTTCTCCACACCAAGAGCAACGGATAATCAATTTCAGCAATCAAACAGTCTAATTTCTTTATACTTTTTATTTTATTTGATGTTTTTGAACTTGTTATCATGAACTAAATTTTCTTTTACTTAGGCTAAGGTGTAGCCACTCTTTTGATACAATATTCAGTGTGATTTATTTTTAATTTTTAATTTTATTTATGAGGAGTATATAAATTTGATCTTAATGCTTTTAGATTACTGGCCATCTTCTAATTGATCTGATGAACATAGATGTTATGGACCAAGTACATCTATGTTATTGCTTCTTGATTATATACCTTGTATTATGAATCAAATTAGAATTCATACGTATGCAGGAATTTTAGTGCGCTTTGGACGCAGCGTATTTTAATTAGAGGATTTCACAAAACTTAATGCATTAATATTTATTTAAATTACATCTGGACTAAAGGGTAATTAATAAATATTGATAGTTTTGCTATGCCTGAACCAAAGGGTAGTGAATAAATTAGGAGACTCCATCATCACATGAAATAAAATTAATCTAATAACCTGAATATTATATTGACTAAGTTGGTGAACCGATTGCCTTAGTAACACATTGCTCTTAAGTTTAAAATTCTAATAATTACACTCTCTCTATTTCCTAAAAATTTTTAATTATTTCTTTATTTTATTCTTTAATTTCTTATTCTCATAAATCGGTCTTCTAAATAAAGTATAGAAAAGAGCTTTTTAGTACTTATTTTCCAATCCTCTAAGGATGATACTCTACTCATTCACTTTATTACTTGATCGACTAGTGCACTTGCCATAGCTATAGATTAGCACACATTAAGTTTTTGGCACCGTTGTCGAGGATTAGTGTGCATGTGCAATTAGAAGTGCTGATAGTCTTTTAATGACCTAAGTAGGCTGCTAAAAGTCGACCAACTAATCTACTTCTTTAACTTGTTACATTCATTAGCAAATAATTCTATCTTTTATCACTTGTCCAGTCTATCTTACTCAAGATTTTCTTCTTGACACATGGTTTTTTTTTTTTTTACCCCCTAACTTATTCTACATTGCCTTAAAGGAGAGAAAAATAAAGGATGCAATAAAGGATAGGAAGGAATACATTTAATTTGGTTCAGTCTGGTTCTTTGGAGCTTTGAAATTTTGCTTGAGCTCTCATTGATTTTTTTCTACAAAATTGAAAATACACACCAGAGTAGTAAAAAAGTAATAATAAATTACTAAAAAATAAAAAAAATGATCAAAACTAAAAAGAAAAGAAATAACCTATCTAGTAGTTCTGATTTATAGTCTTCAGCTTGACTTTCTTTGAGTTCTGAGTTGAATCAATCCGATGCCACTTCAATTGGAATACTTTCATGTTTGGTCGAGCCCTCTTTCAATTGGACATTGCTAGCTTTTATAGTCTCAAACCTATTTTCTATAGAATTCTCATATACTGAATTGTCAATAATATCAATTAGAAAATAAGTTTGATTATCATCAGGATGTTTAGTATCTTTGAAAACATTAAAAGTAACTTGTTCATCTTGGATTCTAAGAATTAATTTTTCTTGTTGAACATCTATTAAAGCTCTTCCAGTAGCTAAAAAGGGTCTCCCTAAAATAAGGGGTACATCATAATCTTCTTTCATATCAAGAACAATAAAATCAACAGGAAAAATAAACTTGTTTACCTTTACCAAGACATCCTCCACTATACCTCTTGGATATTTGATGGATCTGTCGGCTAATTGAAGAGTAATAGTGGTAGGCTTTGGTTCTCCTAGACCCAGCTTCCTGAAAATAGAAAAAGGCATGAGATTAATACTTGCTCCTAAATCACATAAAACTTTATCAAAACTACAATCACCAATAATGCAAGGGATAGTAAAACTCCCTGGATCTTTTAGCTTTTGTGGTAATTTATTTTGAAGTATTGCTGAGCATTCTTCATTCAAATTTATTCTCTCATGCTCCTTCAGCTTTTTCTTATTTGTTAGGATTTCTTTAAGAAACTTGGCATACCTGAGCATTTGAGTGATAGCATCTATAAAAGGAATATTAATATGTAAATTCTTTAATATTTTGAAAAAGTTAGAAAATTTCTTATCTGGATGCTATATTTGTCTCTCTAGGAATGGTAGTGGTAGTACCTAGGGCTTTACATTTGGATCGCCAAACTGTATACCTAGAGAACATCCATCTGCTGATTATTTTGGTGACTGACGAATTTTAGTTAATGGTTCCTTATTTATAGTTGGCTCTTCAGTCTCTTTCTTCTGATGTGGCTCCTTCTGCTTTGTACCACTTCTTAGGATGATAGCATTGACTTGCTCCCTTGGATTGGTCTCCGTGTTGCTGGGCAAGGATCCCTGAGGTCTCTCGGAGATTATCTTAGCCATTTGACCTATTTGCATCTCCAAGTTTTGAATTGCTGCTGCTTGGTCCTGTCTAAGTTTGGCTTCTAAATTTTTTATAGTTGCTTCTTGGTTTTGCATAAATTTGACCATCAGCTCTTCCATGTTGGACTTCTTTTCAGGTACTTGGAATCCCGGGGGTGGCTGTTGTGCTGCATTTTGATTACTCCACGAGAAATTTGGGTGCTGCCTCCACCCTTGATTGTATGTGTTGGAGTAGGGATTGTTTTGTTGCAGCCTAAAAAAATTACCAACATAATTAGCTGTATCAGTTGTTTTAGTAAAAGGATTACCTGTCTGGCAATTGCTCGTATCGTGTCCTCCTCCACATAGGTCATAAGTGATGCTCTGAATATGCATAGCCGTTCCCTTCAAGTTGTTGACTTCGGTTCTAAGGGCTACAATTTCAGCTAGTAAAGTTGGCATGCAATCTACTCCCTGCACAGCTACTGGTCTTTTTGGCATCATGCGTTCTGTCTACCATTGATAGCTATTTGATGCCATCTTATCGATTAGATCGAAGGCTTCTTCCTCTATTTTTTGATTAATTGTTCCTCCTGCTACTGCATCAATCATAGAATGATTAGTAGGAGATAAATCATTATAGAAAGTTTGTACCTGAAGCCATACGGATAGTTGATGATGTGGACATCTCCTTAGCAATTCCTTGAAATGCTCCCAAGCCTCATATAGTGTCTCCATGTCCATCTGCATAAAAGAAGTGATATCGTTGTGCATCTTGGCAGTCTTGGAAGGTGGAAAGTACTTGGCTAAGAATTTTTGGGCTAGGACATCCCAAGTTATGATAGAACCTATAGGAAGAGAATGAAGCCAACTCTTAGCTTTGTCCCGTAAAGAGAAAGAAAATAACCTTAATCTAATAGCATCATCCGACACCCCATTAATTTTAAAAGTATCACAAAGTTTAAGAAAGTTAGAAATATGGGCATTCTGATCATCATGCACGTGTCCATTGAATTGGATAGTTGATTGAATCATCTGGATCATCGCCGATTTTATTTCGAAGTTGTTTGCTCGCACTAGCGGTCTCCTGATGCTTGAAGCTGCATTAGCTATAGATGGTGTGATGTAATCGTTTAATGGATGATGTACTGATCGAATAGCTTCATGCTGTCCTTCGGTTGCCATATCCAATCCTAGATTGATGTCATTAGGATCTTCAGCTACCATGTTTCTTTCTTCTTGTAGTCTTCTAATGGTCCTTTCAATTTCTAGATCTAAAGGTAGTAAGTTACTATATCCAGTACGTGTCATGCACTGAATAAATTTTTTTTTTTAAAAAAAAAGGCAGTGTGAAAGCTACCTTAATTCATGAGTATAAAATTGAGAATGTATAGAAAATTGACCAAAATAGATGATAAGAGAGGATACTTTTATTTTTTTAATCTAACACTGAGATGCTAAAGTTAGTCATCATGAACACAAGTGCTATAGATCTTTGATGTACTCTAAGAAAGTTTTTGATTGTATTGACTGAAAAATTTGCTTCTGAAACTCAATGCTTAATTAGCAGTATTTTCTAAACTTTTTGATCTTGAGTCCTAGATTTTATCTTTTTGATGGATAATCTTATTGAAACATGATATTAAATAAAACATTGTTAAGGGACTAGCAATGACTAAGTTGGGGGGTATGATAGGTGGTAAAAATATACTAATAAAAGTATTAAATTATAAAATAAATTAATCTATTTCTTTAAAAATTAATATTTTATTAATCTTATGTAGGAAAGAAGGCCATCAATATGAAGATCTTATTTTTCTGATTCAGATGAAATAAATTTTAGGCAAAATGGACTTCAAACGAGCCAATTTTAAAAAAAAAAAGAGAGAGCCGATCCGGTTCAGAAAAATTGGCTCGGTAGATCATTCGGTTCAATCGCATCAGTAGATCGACCAACTGACGCTAGGCTGATGTCAGCATTTTTTACGGTGCATGATGGACCGATTTAAGGACATTATGGGAATTTTATATGAAGAAGCACGCTCTGATTGGCTGAAGAATGTGGCGGTCCATGCAACACCGAGCTCGTGCATGGTCTACAGATTGCAATTTGGAAATTTTATGATCCGATAGGCGCCTTTCACTGAGATTTGATCAGATGGTCGAAATGCATGCGCTGATGAACGGCATCCGTAGCTCCCAATCGAGATCCAACGATTAAGATTCATCCCGACTTTAAACTAAAGATCAGAAGCCTTCCTGTGCGTGATCTGACGGTCCAGATTTAATCCAATGATTGATCCAATGGCTTCTATGAATTTTGACTTGATCTAAAAAATTTTAAAGGATTTTTAAGCGATTTTTGGACCGTTTGATCGACATCCAATGGTCAGAATCATCCAGGATCCTAATTTGAGTTGTTTTGAGAGTTTTAAACCTAATTTTCAAAGGATTTTGATGAAAAATCCTCCTCTTAGCCTATAAAAATAGAGGGCTACCTGCTGTTGCCGTAAGAGAGAGGAGAGATAGTAAAAAAAAAGAAAAAGAAGAGAAAGAGAGGAGAGAGAGATAGAAAGAGAAGAGAGATTTTTGAGAGAAAGAAAAGGGTTTTAAATTTTTTTTCTTCCAATAATCAGAATAGTGATCAAGGAGCTTCTTCTTCTTCACTAAGTTCTCCACACCAAGAGCAACGGACAATCAATTTCAGTAATCAAATAGTCTAATTTCTTTATACTTTTTATTTTATTTGATGTTTTTGAACTTGTTATCATGAACTAAATTTTCTTTTACTTAGGCTAAGGTGTAGCCACTCTTTTGATGCAATATTCAGTGTGATTTATTTTTAATTTTAAATTTTATTCATGAGGAGTATATAAATTTGATCTTAATGCTTTTAGATTACTGGCCATCTTCTAATTGATCTGATGAACATAGATGTTACGGACCAAGTACATCTATGTTATTGCTTCTTGATTATATACCTTGTATTATGAATCAAATTAGAATTCATATGCATGCAGGAATTTTAGTGCGCTTTGGACGCAGCGTATTTTAATTAGAGGATTTCACAAAACTTAATGCATTAATATTTATTTAAATTACACCTGGACCAAAGGATAATTAATAAATATTGATAGTTTTGCTATGCCTGAACCAAAGGGTAGTGAATAAATTAGGAGACTCCATCGTCACATGAAATAAAATTAATCTAATAACCTGAATATTATATTGACTAAGTTGGTGAACCGATTGCCTTAGTAACACATTGCTCTTAAGTTTAAAATCCCAATAATTACACTCTCTCTATTTTCAAAAAAATTTTAATTATTTCTTTATTTTATTCTTTAATTTTTTATTCTCATAAATTGGTCTTCTAAATAAAGCATAGGAAAGAGCTTTTTAGTACTTATTTTCCAATCCTCTAGGAACGATACTCTACTTATTTACTTTATTACTTGATCGATTGGTGCACTTGCCATAGCTAAAGATTAGCATGCATCATAAATCTTTATTCTCTATAAAGCAGAAATGTCATTCCTAATCAGAAGAATATCATCGACATACAATACAAGAAATACATTTACAAAATCATTAGCCCATTTATACACACAGGGTTCTTCTCCATTCTTAACAAAGCCATAAGTTCTGATCATCTTATCAAAATGCATGTTCCAACTTCGAGATGCCTGCTTCAATCCATAGATAGATCTCTGAAGCTTGCACATCTTAGACTCATTTATGGATGTGAACCCTTTAGGCTATATCATATACACCTTTTCATCCAGTTCTCCATTTAGAAAAGCTGTCTTCACATCTATTTGTCAAATCTCATAGTCTAGGTACGCCGCTATTGTAAGCATGATCTGAATGGACTTGAGCATTGCCATCGAAAAAAATATCTCATCATAGTCAATATTATAATGCTGACGATATCTCTTAGCAACTAGAAGGGCTTTAAATGTCTCCATCTTTCCATCTGCACCCCATTTTCTTTTGAAAATCCATTTACACCCAATATATTTTACCCCTTTGGTGGATCAACTAGTGTCCATACACTTTTGACCTTCATGGACTCCATTTTGGACTTCATGACTTCTAGCCACTTATCGGAGTCGGACCTCTACATGGCATCTATGTAGGTGATCGGATCCTCATCATTCTCATCGAGTTTGATAGGATCATCATCTCGAACTAAGAAATTATAGTATCTATTCAATTGATGCGGTACTCTATCGAATCTCCTTGGTGCCTCTTTAACGGGCTCTGGATTTGATCTTATAAAATCCAATTCTATAGGTTCACTAGAATGTGTTGGTTCTTCCACCCATCGAACTTCATTAAGCTCAACATTAGAGATAATTGTTTCTTCCATAAGGAACTTCTTTTCCAAAAAGACTGCTCTATTACTGACAAACATCTTTTGTTCTTCAATAAGGTAGAAGTAATAACCCATAGTTTTCTTAGGATACCCTATAAACAAGCATTTATCAGACCTAAGTCCAAGCTTTTCTTATTGCAAACATTTTACATAAGCCGAATATCTCCAAACCCTAAGGTGAAAGAGTGTCAGCCTACGTCCAGTCCATATCTCATATAGAATTTTTATGACAGACTTGCTCGAAATATTATTCAAAATAAAACAAGCAGCCTCAAGTGCATATCCCCAGAATGAAATTGGCAGACTCACAAACCCCATCATGGACCAAACCATGTCTAATAGGATCTGATTCCTCTTTTTAGATGCACCATTATGTTATGGTGTTCTAAGAGGGGTCCATTGCGAGAGAATCTCATTCTCTCCTAGATATATCAAAAATTCATTGAAAAGATATTTACCTTTCGATCATATCGATGAGTTTTAATACTCTATCTAAGTTATTTTTCTACCTCATTTCGATATCATTTGAACATTTCAAATGAATCAAATTTACTCTTCATAAGTGATAGGAATGCGATATTGTTGTTAAGATACCGTGTTTATCAATTTAATCCGACTTCTTAAAATCATTGAAAATGCATAGATAGTGGTGAGTCGGATCGAATCCATAGGAAAGGTAGTGTTTTTAGATTTAAAATTTTTGATTTTTTTGAAAAGAAAAGGAGAAGAGTTTTGGGATCAAAAATGAAGTCGAAAAATAAAAAGTGAAAATAAAAAGGTGCAGGAATTTAAACTTGGTACTAAGATCTACTAGTTAGATCTTAGCATCTACTTGCAAAGCAATAATTTAAAGTGCAGAAATTAAATTACAATAAAAATAAAAAGCAAGAAATTAAAGTATAAAAATAAAATTTTTATTAATTAAAATTTTAGAATTTAAATATATAGAATTTAAAAAGAATAAAATAGCTTGATCTCTGATCTTGGATCAGCATTGGTAGAAAGATGGTGTAGAAGCCCGACTCTTCTTCTCGGCATCCGTTGCTTCGAAGCAGCCTTTAACCTATAGCCTAGCTTTGCCCTGTACCAAAGCTTCACCTTGATCGAAGATGTTGATTTCTGAAGGCCTAGGATCCTTTTTATAGAGCTAGGAGGGCTGGATATTTTTTCTAAAGCAATGTGGGACTAATAGCCTTTGTAATCATCAAAATATAAAGAAATTTGAATAAAATTTAAATCAAAGTAGCTTTGATATGACTCTGATAAGCTTGGTGAAATCTGGCCATTCAATAGGAATCCAACGGTCCAAAAATTATTAAAATCGGATGCGTATCAGCCCAGATCAGGTCGGATCAATTTCTGACCGTTAGATTGCGCTTGATGAAGGAAATCTGGCCGCAAATCATGCTTCGGGAGTCTTGATCATTGTCAGAAGTATTCTGGACCATTGGATCTTCATCAATTGGTTTTCTGGCCATCGGATCGTGCCAGATCACTGATAGAATTTGAATAAAATCCAAAAAATCACCACCGCCGTCCGATCTTGACCGCAAACAATCGTAGCCGTCCGATCGCGCAATTACTGTTCCCATGGACTGCGTGGATCGGCTACATTGTGCACCACAATCAATCAGTGCTCTTGTCGCTAGGTGAAAAGACCAAAATATCCTATGAGCCCCGATAAATTTCTGTAGACCCTTTAAGGGTCTAGGTCCGCCACATGGCAATCTCTGATTCATTGGTTTCTATTGAGCTGGCGGTCCACATCTGGATCGTGGACCGACTGATGGCTTAAAAGATTGAGTCGGCTTTGATGGCTTGGCTTGGCTTGGTGGCTCGGCTTACGAAGCCGACTGAGCTATTTTCTTTTTTTATTTAATTTTTATTTATTTTATATTTTTAAAAATTCATATCTTTTTCATTTTAGCTCTGTTTTACTCAAAATTTATTTCATTATGATCAAAAAAAATGAGCTCTTTCTCTAATAATAAAATTTTATATTTTAATTTTTATTAATTTTTTAATTAATTTTTTAATTAATAAAATTAAATTTTTACAAAATTAATATATAAAATTGATTAATAATTCTTAAAAAATATTAAATTAATTGATAAATTAATACTTTATTGGTAAATTTATGATAAG